>PVIR01033257.1:0-18016 GCA_004026965.1 Petromus typicus | reverse complement strand
GAGTCTGCTGTGGGCCACTTTCACCACTGGGCAAAGTCTCACAAGGACAGTGATTGTGACTTTGCTCAGACCTGTCACTCAGAAGGCTGCCTGGCAGATAGGTGATGCTCAGCAAATACTTGCTGAATAATTTTGATACCTGTCATTTTCTTTACTCCTGCTGTAATTGCTATTTTTCTTCCATCTTTGGGGGTTTAAGCTGTTCTTTCTCACTTTATTATTCTGTTACAAATTACGGAAAAACATCACTTCCTCCACTCTTTATCAAGGAAGACCGTTAGCAGCAGGAAGTCTTGTTCACCCCGTCAGCCTCTGTACACAGACTGGGACTGAGGTAGAATCTTCTGCAAGAGCCTGATATTGATCTTTCCCTGTAGCTTTTTAGCAAACCACTACGTACCTGCACCCCTAAGTCACCTGCATCCTTTCAGGTAAGTCTGACTTTTTGATTGCTGGAGGGAAATCACCATGCACAGTGCGGTGGAGAAAATGACATACACACAGCAGTGGAACAACTGGAAACGTATGCCTCGAATTTTACAAAGAACACTGAGCACCTTCTGATGTTTTTGTCACGAAATTGGATTCGGCCTATGGCCAGTGATTTATTCTGTTTTCACAAGGAAATATTATCACACATTTTTACAACAGTCAAATAAGATTCTTGATATAAATATGCCAGTACTGATTTTCAGTTTGAAGTACTGAAGTCTTATTTGAGTTCTCCAAAAAAAAACATTTGAGTTCCCATAAATCCAACAGAGAAAACTATTCAGTTGGGGGGTGCGGGGAGAAGAAAGAAAAAAAAAACCTTCAGTTAGAAATGATCTGAAAGTCTCTGTCCAGAAAAGACTTGTTCAAGATGTGTCACAGGCCTTCACTGGCCCAGATGACATGATTCCAGGTAAGTCACTACATGAGTGAGGAAAAAAGCTAAATGTCAGCTCAGCAGTCTGCCTCAATTAAGCATCAATTTTAACCAGGAATTTTGCTGAAAAGATCGAGAGTTTAAACCGACCTTGTTGAATCATCTAGAGAGGCTTACCACGGACTCTGAACAAGAAAGATCTCTTTTAAAAGCCTGTAAGCATTCTTTGGTGAGAGTTCTATGTCTCTTCTGTATATTTTAATAATCTAATACAAATATAAACTAATGTCATATAGTCAATATATTAAGACATCCTTCATTCAATGAAATTTGGGAACTACACACCAGACACAATAGCAGGTATTTGAGACACATCAGTGAATGTATTAAAGTCCTCAGCTTCTTGGAGTTTATACTCTACAGAGAAGATGGTGTATCAGGCGTACACGTAGATGAAGCAGCAGGTCACAGAAAGAAGCTGAGCAGAGTTAAGACAGCCCAGCTATGCCGAAGGGAAGCCCCAAGAATGTGTTGGGGAAGCACAGCAGCTGGAGGGAGGGACTGACCCAAACATCTCTGAGGCTACTTCTAGACAAACAGTACAGCCAGAGCTGAAGACCCAGGCAGGATTGCGACCACATCTCTGTCTGTCTTCACCAAGGAGCCAGAGAGGCGAGAGTGGAGTGAGGGGGGAGACGGGAGGAAGTGGAGATCATGGGCGGTCCTGTCCCGAAGGGCACCATGAGCCAAGCAAGCATCAACACCAAAGAGTGCGTCTCCACAGGACTTGTGTTTGCACTGGTTTCTCTTATGAGCCATCTCTGGACTGTCTTTTATCATCTCTGTTCAAATAAAATTCTCGGTGGTATTTGCTAAAGTTGGTCTAAGTCCTTCTTCTCTCTGTTCTTTCTGCAGTGTCCTACCTTGAAAAACGTGTACTTCACAGAACAGCTTAGGGTCAGGGATTTGAACCAGTGCTTCTTGAAGATCAAACTGATATCTCACCAATGAGGAGGCCAACACAGAGCAGTCGTGGGGCCAGTCTGCACAGGGAGCCAGGGTTGCCCCAGAGAGCGCCCTCAGGGGTCCGCACACAACGCATCTGACCACAGGGAAGAGGCTGGCCCGCTGAGGAAGACGGACAGTCGCTGGAGGATTTAAGGTAGGGAAGTGACAAAGCCCTCCTGCCTGCTGTGTGCAGAGGGGCCTCAGGAAGGCAGGACGCTCCCGGCCTATGCTCAGGGAACACCAAGCAGGGGGTCAAGGTGCAGCGTGACCTCTCGGCGCCATCCTTCCTGTGCAGACGCAGCTGCAGATACAAACATTGGCCCTCCATGCAGAGGAAGCGCAATCCCCGACTTCCCTCAGTGGCCACAGTCAGCCAAAATATAAAGCTGCAATTCTCCACAGGAGTAACTCAGCAGAACCCCAGCACCACGTACTCCCTGCCTCACTTCGTCCACGTGGACTTCCTGTTTGCCAAGAGACGTGTTCTGTGGTTTTGGGGGCAACCACCCACTACTTGGCACCGACACTCCCAGGCTGTGTTGCTGGTGACAGCAGATGGGAAACTCCCTTTCTCCAACTTGCTGGGTTCACAGGACTCACGACCTTAAAATGCAGAGACTCCACATCCCTGACCTAGAAAATGGTCTCAGCACAGCCTGGCTTGGCATGGCTGGAGACTGGCCGGTGAGAAGTTCAGGGGTGAGTTTTATAATTTCATCTGCCTTCCTTCTTTCAAAGGAAGCTTTTTTTACGTTAATACTTAAAAGCACAATTCTTCAAACTCGTTCCCTTAATTTAAAAATGTATTATACTCTAATTTCCCACAATTATGCCACTTACTATTATAAGTTAAAACAGAAGTGTGTTTATTTATGTTTTCTGAAATTCTGCTCTCCTAATTAACAGCTGCCAAAAGCCCAGATGGCCAAGGGGAAGTCATTGCTGCGCTGTGATGGCTATAAACCGCGGCAGGAAGCGCCCCATCAGCAGCTCGGGGCCCACAGGCGTCTCCACCCCGCCCGGGGCCCTGTGGAGGTCACCAAAAGCTCAGCCTCTGCTGGTGAGCTTCGCGCTGGCGTGGGAAGGAACCAGGCGGAGGTGCCCCTCCCCCACAGAACCGATCAGGGTTTGACTACAGCGTTCACTGTGAGAATCTGTCGTGGCGCGACATGTGCAAGTCACCAGGAATGATGATGCAGGTTGAGGCACATCCTCCTTTCTTTCCTCTAATCGTTTAAAAATATCATGAAGATACTAAGCATCACTCAGAGAGAACCCCTTTGAATACTAAGCAAAGTTTAAAAGCAAACTGTCCTTCAGGCTGTTATTTTCATTTTGCACTTTCTAAAGCCGAAACCTTTGAGAAGTGGACAAATCATCACCAAGAACAAAAACACCCACTGGTTAGGAGAAAATAACTCCTTCGATCTGAGGTGGCTCATGTGATATGGATCAGACTCGGCAGCCATTAACCTCATTTAAAGAAGGGGGTTACTTTTATTGAGCTGAATCGAACATTTGCTGAAGCAAATCGAAATTGACCCTGAAAATTTTAGAAGCACGTGGGCGCAATCCTCCCACAACCGCCACCGCTAACTGATCCTGAGAGAAATTCTGCAGAAGTGGCTGCTTCGTGCAGGTCACTCCCAAGAGATGAGTGACCTCCTGAAATTAGGCTGCTCTCACCTAAACCTGAGCTACGCTGCTCCTCGGTAAACTGAACCCAGTGAGGCGCCCAGGGCGATCAGCGAGTTCCTCGGGAAGGTGTTTCCAGGGCAGCAGGGGCTGCAGCCCTGCCCCAGGGCACTCGGTATCGCCTGCCTCCCAAATGGCAGCAACGGTGACAGCCTGCTCCCTGCGCACCCTGATGGGCACCTTATAGCCCCAAAATTTCCACTGGACAAAACTAATTGGTGAGAGGATGTAAATGAGGATCTCCCAGGATTTGTTCCGGGTGTCTAACGTAAAACGGCGGTTGCTGTCTGTCAGTTTCAGGTCTACAGCAAACACATCCAGACCACTGCAGTTGCCACAAGGATATATCTAAAATCCACAGTTTTCTTTCCAAAGTTTTGCTGCAAGACAGTACACTCAAGTTTCCAGAAGGCAACTGTGACTCCTGGCCCCACAGACACTTTACTTTAAAAATGAATGCTTCAGAATCTCCTTCTCTGAAAGAAGAGCTCTAAATTTCATCCAAAAAACTGAGTTTTCCAGGGGGCAGATATCCCATTATGTAATTAGGCTCAATCTAATGCCATTTTCAAAAGCTCTCTCATGGCCTAAACCTGCTGTTAACACCACAGTGACCGCCGACCTTTAAACCAGTGGGACTGTGACATTCCCAGCAGGGTGTGTGTGCTACTGTAAGGGTTCGTATACTGGCGCCCACTGAGCCAGTCACTGATCCTAACAAGCCGGGAGAGGAGCCGGCAAGGAGAGAGTCAGAGAGAGCTGTGACTGCAGCGGGACCCAGTCTCAGAAAGGGCGGCAGAGAGGGAGGAAGGGGGAGCCGGGAAGAACGCGATCCCCCATCCAGGGATCCTGCCCTTACCTCCTCCGGCCCTCCGAGGCCCCCGCTGCCCGCACCTGGGTGGGGCCTGTCACCCCTGGCGGGTCTGCAGGGCAGCACGAAGGCACCTGTCACACTCTGCCCATGTGCCACACAGGCCCGGCCGCCCAGCAGCTCCATTCATAGCAGCGACGGGCACTGGAGTCTGGGGCTCCTGGGGTCGCAGGGCGGCTCGGAGGTCTCCTCTTCCCCCAAGTTTCTAGAAATAAATTCCACATAGGGTGCGAGCAGGCGGCGCGCTGGAGACGTGGGTCCCAGTAAGAATGATCCTGCGGCCCGTCCCCTCGACAGGGCTCATCCTGCTCAGGCATCCTAAGTGACCAGACCCCCGGCTGCGTCCCTCCAGCCACAGCGGCGTGGCCACACCCCCCAGGGGCACAGGATGCGACGGCCCCATCCCCTCACTTCCTTCCTCTGCTTTTCCATGGGAGAATGAGTTATGCGCGCGCGCACACACACACACACACACACACACACACACACACACACACACACAGCAGGCTGATTCAAACACACTGCCCACCTTCACCAGGGAGCGTGCTATTCACTCAGAGTCTGGGGGCGCCCAGGTGCCCGGGCCAAAAGTGCTCAGCTGCAGCTGCCCTTCGGGCTCTGGGACTGGCATGGAGATGCCCAGCCAAGCTAGCTAAGAACCCTCGAGTGCGCGATTATAAACTAACAAAGGACCAGGACCTTTCTAAGAGTTTACAGTTGAATGAAAATCCCCAGATGTAGTTATCAATCCAGAAGTTATCCTCATGCAAAGACAGATGCAATCATCAGCTGGCTAGTGCCTGGGACCCTGCTGGAAAGAAGCAAAGGGAGGGAACCCAGAGGTTTCGGTGCCAGCCTGCCCATGTCACTAAGTGCTGGCTGGATGCAGTGGGGTCTGCGGGACGAACCTCCAGAGGCCGAGATGAACTGTGAGCGCACTGGCTGTGCAGGAGGGCAGCCAGGCTGGGCTCCCCCCATACAAAGGAGGTGCCATCGTTTCTCTAGCCCAGACACATTCATGATCCCCTAAAGCTCAAGGGGCAGTGGGCACCAGGCCAGGGCACAGTGAGCAAGGCTGGTGCACAGGATCACTGCCCTGTCCAGGCCTCTATGGACAAGAGTCCAGCCCACTCCCAGGACAACCTCATGGCTCCCAGAGTGTGTCAGCAAACACACGTGCAGTGGCGATGTGCAGGATGGTTACTCTGTGAAGGACACCTGGAAAAGTCTCCCCTGAGGGCTGTTGGGGGAGGGGTCAAGTGGTGCTGACGGACCCACGTCACAGATGAGGAAACTGAGGCACGTGGAGGCATGGTGACCACGCCGGTGTTGGAAGTTGGACCTGAATGACACCTAAACCAACCCGTCACATGACTCTGTCTCCCTCACGTGACAGCACCATCAGATCAAAACAGAGGTTTCGAGAGGCCCGGTTTATTTCTGTTTGTGGGCGCCCAACATGGCTGCAGCCTGTGAGCTGCAAACAGACCTACAAGTGAGCATCTGCTTCCACCAGATCAAACCAGCGCTTAACCTCAGACTCCCAGCTCCTGTCTGGCCCCAGCCAGCGGCTCCCCTGGTGCACAGCGCCCCACTCTGCTCACAGCACTGTCACCCCAGGGCCCCCACCTGTGCCTTCCCTGGGCAGTAACACCTGAGCACTGTGTGCTGCAGCTGCCCCCAGTCCAGTTCCTTCGTGGCTCCGACATCCGCGTGCGACCCACAAGTCACTTTCCTGTGTGGAGGAAATCTCCTTCTTCCAGAACGGCAACAGGCAGTGCGACCAGATCTCCCTGTGCCTGGGAGGACACGGAAAGTGCAGGGAGGGAGGTTGCACGGCGCAGCTCAGGGGGCTCGACCGGAGCCCCGACGGCTTGGCCACAGCTCACAGCAGAATGCAGGGGCAGCGGGGAGCCCTGGGCCAGACCTCAGGGTTCACAGTGCAAGGTGGTCGTCCACCACAGTCCTTGTGAAGACAAAGGCGGCAGTTCTGGTAATAGCAACTGCGTGGGGAAGCAAAGGCCTAACAACTCTCACCCACACAACACCTTGCGTTTTCACCTGGTGCACACAACAATGCCAGGCCTGGGAAGAGAGACAGAAACACAACACACAGCTCGGTTAGGGGCTGACACATTTTAATACAGCTAGGAGACCTGCTACAGAGGAAAAAAGAAAGTCCCAAGGAGCAGACATTCTGCAGCCAGGTCGGCCGTCCGGGGAGGGAGGGAGCACTGTCCAGGGAGTCCGAGTGTGACCAGCGCTCTAAGGTGATGGGCGGGGCTGCGAGGGACACGCAGAAAGCTGCAGGAAGCAGGCCTGCCAACGGTGGTGGGCACAGCGTCAGGCTTCCTGGGACAGAAGGGTAACCTGTGCAGCCGAGCACAGAGCAGGGGGTGAGGCTGCAGAGGGTCAAGGGACTAGACATTCCGAGAATCAGTACTCGGTGGGGAGAGCCACGTCAGGAAGATGGGGTGGACACTGCTCCACTGTCTGCCCCCCCAGACAGCCTCTGAACGTCAGCCATCACCACAATTCTGAGCAACTGCTGATCCAGCAAGGCTGCGGTGTTATATGCAGAAAATAATTAAAGCCATCTCGTAAGCGAAAACTCACAGAATGTTTACAGAGAGTAAGGCGGGGAGAGCAGAGACACGATCCTTAGATTTCAAACTGGCTGTGGAAGATCCAGCCGGGTCTCCCCCACCCATCTTCAAGCAGCCCCCAGGAACACAGCTGGAAGCCAAGTGGGAGCCCCAGGAAGAAGCCACCCCCAAGGCCAGGGCGACCCTCCCTGTGCACCCCTCACAGGTACCTGACAGATTGCACGCCCGGAAGCCTCCCGCACATGGCCGCCGGGGCCCAGCTCTCACGGGAGGCCGTTCTGGGAGGCGCACTGGTCACCCCAGCAGGACTCCACAGTTTTTGCTGGGAAATTACCAGGTCCTTCGGGAACGAGAAAAGTCCCAAAAGGACTGATTTCCTCATTTTAGGTGGACAAGGAAATACCCCTATCAGTGTCCCCTCAATCTGAAATGTCTGCATGACGATCTGTTCTTTTCCCAAACAGAAGCAAATGAGCCTCTCTGTCTTTTAACACATGGATACAAATAGCTGTGACATACCATAAACTCTGAAACCTGCACGTGCACAGGCAGAAATGTGATTCTATCCTTCTGCTATCTCTACCTCTGCATGAAAGACCTGAAGACAGACAGTGACACCAGCACTGTCTATACTCTGAGATTCGCAGGATGTACTATTTTTCTTAAGGGTAAATTTCATATTAACATCCAAGATTATTATATGTTCCCACAATGATAAACTTTATACTACTTAACATATAGACAAATCTTAGGCTGTTTCTTGTTGCCATAATCATATGACTGATTCTGGGTTCCTTTTTTTTTTTAAAGAAGTTGTTTTTTAATAGCAATCCAGTCTTTTCTCAAATTTTTATTTCAATGTAAGGCAAGTAGATACTAACACAGAAAAATGAAGTTCTTTATCTCAGAGCCTTGGAGGTCCCAGAGCACGAACTGGCTCTGACAACACACCTCCCCATCTGCGTCACACCACAAGAGGCACACATGAAAGACAGGTCGCCGGTGAGGCAGGAAGGCGGAGGCTGCAAAGGTGGACCTGCCATCTGTAATGGCCCTCTCCCTGGAATCTCGCAGAGTCCGTGAGGAGGCCGCGGGTCTTCACAGTTCCAGCCCCTCCCACCTCGCACACTGGGACCAGCTCTAAGGCACGGACGGCAGGAGACAGCTTCAAACTGCAGCAAGTGGGTTCTTAAGACACGCAGTTTACAACTGTGAGGCTGCATGGGCTCTGAACTCTGAATAAAATCGCATCATGATAAATCAGGGAAGATTTCAGAATATAAAAATCTGCATATAAAAATTTGCAATTAAAATGAAATAAGCAGCAAAGGATGTAATGGTATTTTACTTATATATGTGTTTTTTGTCTCTATAAAATGAGAACACTACCTTTTTCCAATAATGATCTGGAAATATGGCAGAGATAGCAGTGAGCCCAATAATATATGTCAGAAAGGTGTTGCTTGCTGAAAGCACATTAGAGACCGGCACATCCGCATTAAAGAACATTTTCAAAACAGGCATTTATAATTTACCACCACAGCGTACAATTCAAACTTATCACACAGATTCCCAAATCTTGAACAAGTTCCCCAGTTTACTGTGTATAAGAAACATCTGGAATTCATGCTTAACATTCAGACGCTGTAGGGCAAACCACAGAATTCTGATCTCATAGGTATATGACAGGTGTTAAAGTACCTGCATTTTTAAACAATTACTCTGGAAAACTCTGACACGTGGTCCTCAAGCCACAGGTTAAAAAGGTGTGGCCCAGAGTTTCAGAGTCTAAAGGACCATATACTTGTGGGTACCACATTTACTGCTCCATATTTTTTCTACAGGAAAACTCAAAAAGAGATGTGAAGAAAAAAATATAGAAAGAAGACAAGCAATACAGGAAAAATTAAGGCATGAAAGGTCACTGATGCATGAGAAAAAAGTTCTAGTTTGGAAGCCTAGGCCAGCACTTCTTCAGATATAGGCCACAGGCCAGTGCTGGACCAGGAGCTGCCTGCTAACAAGACACAGATACGAAATTGATTGTGAGCCTTTATAAGCATGTGCACAAATTTATCTGAGCAATTTCATGTCTCTTCTATGTAATAACAAAATTTGGGGTTCGTGTTAAGTAGATGTGTGTATGCGTGTGTGTGTCCTATTTTACAAACACACAGTGCCCACGATGGATTTCAATGACCACAGATGTTCTGAGAAGCACTGCTGGGCTCTGGGGAAGAGAATGCAGCCACCCACGGTCAGCCCAGTGACTCTCTGGACCCAAGACTCGGATGCAAATGTGAGTTTCTGTGATTATTTTCTCAAAAGGTCAAGGGACCAACAGAGACCGGTTGGACAAACATCTAAATGAATACTCTGCTCACAATTTACTCTGATGGACAATTTACTCTGCTCACAATTTACTCTGAATATCAGCAATGGACTGGTCTGGGTTTTCTGTGAATCTACCGCTTTGTTTGAACTGATACCACTGTTTAGAATCAAGTCTCAGTAACACTTTCTAAAGACTACTGTCAACAACACACAGTGCCTCTGCACTCATAAACAAATTGCTGTCAACTTTCAAAGGCTCTTGAGTTTTCTATGTGAGCACCCAGTGACAGACATTAGCACCATCTCTGCACCGACTTTGCCCTTGTCTCAACGACCTTCTCGGTGCTGTGGTCACCCCAGCTGTTTTTCTTGATGTGTGGAATGAAGGCAGTCATGAGAAGCACAAAGCATCCGTGAGTTATTCCAGTTAAAAAGGCACAGGTCACAGATCCCGCCTGGGCATCTCCCACCTCCTAAGCTCTGTGTGACCACGCTCTCCCAGGTACAGGTCTGCAAACAGCATAAAGCTAAACGCGAGGCCTTTACAGTGCCTGTTCTTTACATTTCCTGCTTCCGGTCAGTGGAGCCCTTACAGGTCCCCTGCAGCTTCTACTTTTGCTGCGTACTGCCAAGAATAACTGTCTCCTTCCAAGTGAAACACGGTGTTTATAAAAGGGCTAGGAAGAACGTGGGACAGTGGATGTGTGTGTAAAGCGGGCAAAGCCATACTAACAGCCACAGCCTCCAAGCAGAATGAAAAACGGGTATTTCCCCTGTGTCACTGTGTCTCCTGCTTAAAAGAGGATGAAGTCAATCTTGAAGTATTCCAATTTTTCCATGATGTTTGCACTTTAAGTCACACTCAATGTGTTTCTTATATTTTCTTCACATTTGTTTACATTTAAGACATTTCTTCTTGCAATCAGTAACTACAGGACTAAGCCTGTGACCGCCTGTCAGGATGGCACTGGTTCTGCTGCCAAGACGGACGCCTAGCTGGGAGGTGACCCTGGCAGCACGGGAAACCTTCAGCCCCACAGGGTAAGCAGTGCGGTGCGGACACAGAGAGCAGACGCACTGTGAGGCACTGCGAAGACTGGTGCAGCTGATATTCTCAGTAGGAAAGATGTGAAGTCATTCACATAAAACTCAGAGACAGTTCAGGGTTCTCTTACTGAGACAAGTACGCTAAGTAGAGGAGTGACTGCCCACCATGAAGCCAGCTGGATCCAGTCAAGGGGCTCGGGCTGGGTACCTGAGCTCCGGTCAGTACTCTTATGAAAATTCCAGTAACATCCCTGGAGAAAAAGAATGACCAGTCTTCAGTTAGCTAAAGCAATTAATGCTAATTTCTTGAAGTGTGTTGCATACATTTGTTTTAGCAAGAGCTCAGGAAAGGTTAAGTGGAGCAGATAAGACTAAAATCATAGGACATCTTTGTAAAAGAAGATGGCTGTCATCCAAAATGCCTTTCCGGGAACAAAATGTGACAAGCCGAGTCCCTCCGCCCTTCCCCACCAAGCTATATTTAAGAGTGTGAGCGTTTCCACTACAAACTGCTATCACCTGCATTTGTAATGTTTACCTTTTAGCCTGTTTCAGCATTTATATATAAACTTCTCAATCAAACTTGTACATAAAAGCTATTGTTTTAAAATTTACAAACTTCCTTCAGTAAAAGATAAGAAAATAGGGAAGAAAATACCCAGAAACACTCAAACAGCACATGGAAAAATATTATTCACCAAAACTTTATAACCAAAATAAAATGTATCCTCCAAAAACATGTGCTACCAAGGATTAAACAGAAGTGACTGTGTCAAGATTTATAACAATTAGAAAATCAAAGATAGGGCAACTATGAACAGCTATGCAAGGTATTATGTAGCTATCCCATAATACTCTAAAATAATTTTAATAACATGGAAAATGTTTCACATACACTTACGGGGAAATATACCAGAGGAGCTATGTGTACAATATGAATTCAAGTTGGTTTTAAAATTCATATGTAAAAATAAAATTGTATGAGAGATACTTTCAAAATGCTCATAATATTGCTCATAATAATGCTCATAATAATTCAGTATTCTCCATGTTTTCCAAGTGCCCTACAATGATTTGCTTTATTTATTCAACATGGTTTGGTGACAGAGTGAAATTCAAAACAAGAATATAAGAAAAATTGAGAGCTGGTGTCTCTCTCTTATCTGCTATTTCCCTTGAAAATCTGTCTTTACTCATCAACTCTTTGGACATCTGAAATTCTTCCTTACACCTTGGATTTAGGACGTATTTGTTCAAAGACTTTTCATTTATCAATCAAGATTTTCCAAAAAGTGACCTATAGCTAACCATGTCATCAACCACGTCTTGATTCTGAAAGAACAAAAGAATCTGCCCTCACAAGGCATCTGTAAGGAGGAAAAAGTGCAGATTCAGGACAGACCTAGGAAAGGAACAGCAAAAGGAAAATCAAAACTTGAGGCAAAGATGTCCCGTTCAAAAAAGTTGCAGACTATTGTTGTTTAAGATTGCATTCAAAGCTTCAAGTGTACAGTAGTCATCACAGCAGTCATCAACACAAGGGGGTGAGTCCCAATGAAATCAGAATGTCAAGTTAAATCACATGCAGACCTCCAGGGAATTCAGAGTCTCAGGCTATCCCAACTCCTCTCCTGGAAACACAACTAAAATCAGAAGTACAAAATTTTGATCAAACAAGCAAAATACAAAAGAAAAAAATGAGAAAGAAAAGCATGAAGTACATATTTCTTTGGCACAGGTTATTGTGGGGCACAATAACATTACAAAGCATTTTTATAATTATTTAAAACCAATGGGGCAGAGATTTAGCTCAGCGGTTCCAGTGCCTGTCTTGCAAGTGCAAGGGCCCAGGTTCAAATCACTGGTAACCACATACAATACTGGGTGTGGAAACTCATGCCCAGCAGCAACCAGTACCACATACCACAGTGCCGGGCGTGGTGGCTCACGCCTGTAATCCCAGCACTTGGGAGGCAGAGGCAGGAGGATTGCTGTGATGTGAGTTTGAGGCCGAGCTCAGGGCCAGCCTGAACTACAAAGTGAGACCCTGTCTCAAAAAAAAAAAAAAAACAAGTTCCACTGCCTGCCATCCTGATTCTGAGCCACAATGACTTCCTGACTCTGTGCACAGTTATCCTGCCCCTACTCTGGTCTCTCTCTGGGCTGTGTGTCAGCAGGAACCACCAGGATGTAGCACAGGAGCAGAGAACACAAGCTCACAAGGCAACTGGCTGGTTTAAATCTGCACCAGCCCACGTCATCTCCCTCCCAGCTTGGCCACGTCACCTTAGTCCCTAGGAATAAAATGGCAGAGATGCTGCACTACCTACCCACCACGTGTACGCACACATACACAAACACACATGCACTGTTTTTTATTAAAAGAAGCAAGAAAATGGTAAAGAAGCCACCACAAATGGTTAACTACAGTCTGGGGGTTCAGAATGGAGTTATCAAGAATAAAATAGAAAGGTACACTTCATTCTTTTATAGCTTTTCCTTTGATACCTCCCCCCAAAACCCTTTTGCTCATGCAAACACATACAAGTGAGTTTACAACAATACTAAAATATACACAGCCATTAACCAAAAATCAGCAAACTTTATTAGTTGTAATTGGTAATAACTGGGACACCAAGTTCTCAACAGTGTCAAGGAAAATTAGAGAATTAAGTACTTGTCCTGACATTGTAGCATGAGTTGTATTTCAAAGGACTAAGAAACCATAGATGAAAGTGTTTTTATGCAAGAACTCCAAGAAAGAAATGTAGAAAGGATAAAAGAATTGGAAATGTCACAATTTTTAGCACCTAAGCAAATAACACATTTGAAAGTGTTACATGAAAAATCGAAGAGAAACTTCATAATGAGAGCATTAGGCTATCCCACTGTTCAATCTCTGCATCCTCAAGGCCATGGCAGCCAGGCGTGCGTAGCTCCGGGGTTTTCCGAGGAAGTACAGACGGGAGCACGCAGAGCAACCCGGAGAGGACCCTGGGAGCGGCGAGCGAACCCACCCTAGTCAAGAACTTCACTCTAGCCTCGAACTCACCTCTGAGTGGTCGTTAGATGGGTGTGTATGTAAAATGCACACTGTGGCCACTGAGTATAAAGGCACTTTAAACACTATCTTTAGTATGCACTATTCTAAATAAAAACAACGAAAGAGGTGATCCTGACCTACAGTGCTGAAAGTCATGAGAAACACTGCCTTTTGGAAGCAGTGGGACTGGGAGAGTCAGGAGACAAACCTCTGAGGCACTGGAAACATCACTGGATCTGATGATACCATCACAAATGTGGTCCCTAAAGCCGTAAGGTTATGATTTCTGCACTTCTTGTATCCACAATTATACTATTACCCAATAAAAGTTGAGAGGAGGAGGTCCTGCTCTATCTGGAAGGTGACATGATAAACTATTTACTGGATTCTGTTTTAAGCAAACCAATTCATTCTTGAGAAAGCCAAATTTTAGTATTGGATAAGTCCTGCGTATTGTATTAAGTTTAACAAAGGCACTGTAAAAACAGTTGTCACAGCGGCAAACTGGAGTCTCCTGTCCATTCTCTTTACGCCAGATAACAACTGCATGGAGATTTCCTTATCTGCACGGAGCCCCTGAGTTCCCAGCCTTGGCAGGTGGGCTCCGGGTGTACAGGGATCACAGCGCGGCTCTCCAGCATTCTACAGTTCTTCCATCGCCATTACTTCCTGGCTGCACATAGCCTCAAGGTCAGGCCCAGAAAACAGCAAGAACCTTCGCAGGCCTTTCCTAAGCACGCACTAAGCCCTGCAGGCATGCTTGGCCTTCCTGAGTCCGAGGACTACCCCTGAGCTTTCCGGGGCTTCCACAAGCTATCCCCTTCTATGTTATTTAGTCAGCTCCTTGCAGGCCGTAAGTGACGCAGCCACCTCAGGCAGCTGCAGTACTGAACAACTGCCATCAATTGTTTTCAACAAAATATTTTGGGGATAAGACTGTCTGGATTCAGTAACCTCTGAGTCAGGTGAAATAACACAGTGCTGTAGCTGGGCTTTTCCAGAGTGTGGCAAGATATGTCACACACTGACAGTTCCTGAGGAACAACCTACCTGTCCCATCTCCTTTCATGGCTGGTAAGGTCTTGGTCGTCATGGCTGCCATAACTGCAAAGCTGTCACTTTTCCAAGCTGCTATGTGCCAGAAGGAGGTGAAATGAAGTGAGAAAAAGCAGCCCGAAGCAAAGCCTTGTGTGCCGACAAAATAAATCTGTTCCTCGGACAAGCCCTCCTCACACACCTGAGAGCCTTCTGTTGATTTGCAGACTTCTGAAGAAGGTCATATGACACTTTAGTACTCTCCTGGCTTTTTTAAGGAGATCCCTGGAGCTCCTTACTGTACGATTCCACAAAGAGTTGGTATCTCCTCAAAGTCACCCCTCAGAGATTCAATCAGAGGTTTTCCTACTGGGCTTTTCAGAGCCAACAATTGTCATTTACAGTAAGAACAGTTGTTCAGAATATGTTCATTAGAAAGTCAAACTTTAATGACCATAAATTCCATCGGTGACCCACGTGGTTATCAGGTTGCTGACACTATGGATCATCTCAGTATGAAGTCACCCTCTTACTAGAACAATCAAATGCAGCAGGCCCTGCTAACCACGTGTAAACAATGACAGAAAATCCTATAAAGGTTTTGGTGCTTTACTGATAAGTTATAAATAAGTTTTGCTGATAAGTTACAAATCAGTATAGCAAAATAAAATTGAAGTCCATATAAGATTCCCAGGAAACATGATTCAACCATGAAATATTCAAGCTTGTCACTGGTTTGTCACAGGGTAGGGGGCAATAATGGGGCAAGTTCTGGTTTATTAATAGCCAGAAAATGTTCTGCATATCACTAAATAAAAGCAGAGGAAAGTTCTGGGAAGTCAGGAAGCAGACACCTCCTACTAGGAGGGCGAGCGTTTCCCAGAAAGCAGGGAGCTGAGGCTGTTGAGAGGCTCAGGAAAGCAGTATCTCCATGCAAGGCTCTGAGGACTGGGGCTCAGAAGCTGTGTCTGCTACAAAGACCTGAGCTTTCCTAAACCACCAGAAGTGGCCCACCAGAGTGGCTGACAGCGGCTCTTTATTGAGACAGAAAATTAAATAAGACAAAATTCCCTCATAAGATAAAATGAGGAAGAACTGAAATGGAGTAATCACATATTTCCCTGTAATGTAACAGAAGTAATTTTGCCTTAAAGCTTCTATACTTTAGTTTCTTAAATCTCTTTGAAGACCCTTAATTCTTCAAAATGGTAGGCAAAATTTGTGTATATGTTACATTACTTTTCTGAGAAGCACGCCCATGTCATTCATTACATTTTCAACAAATTAGTTAAATGTTCCTAAGAATATGCCACATACTGTCTTGCAGTGTCTGAAAGTCTCTACACATAAAGATCCGGGGGTGGGAGGTGGCCTAACACAAACATCCATCAGTGTCACACAGCACATTAACAGATGAAGCAGAGAAAGCCCACAGCGTCCTTTCGCTTGACGCAGAAAAAGCACTTGAAACAATCCATTACCCTGTGAAAAAAACTTTAACAAACTTAGTATAAGAAGGAATTTTTGCAACTTGATAAAAGCCATTTATAAAAAACATTACTCTCAACAGTGAAAGAATGGAAGCTTAAACTCAGTTTGTAAAATAACACGCATAGCTTCTTTTACTTCTACTCAACATGGTGCTAGAAGTTCTAACCCAAGACACAGGCAAAAATGTGAAATAAAAGGCATTCAAATTGCAAAAGAAATATAACTATCCCTATTCATGGGTGATATTATCATACATGCAGAAAATCCCGGAATACACACACATACACACAACAGTATAGCTGATAGATAAATTCAGCAAAGTTGCAGGGCACAACTATTAACATTTACAAATGAGTTGTGCTTCTATGCTTTAGCAATAAACAGCTGAAAAGGAAATGAATAAGGCAGTTCATCTCACAACAGCATCCAAAAGAACAGAATATCCAGAAATTAATTCAAACAAGAGGTAAAAGATTTACACCCTGAAATTTATAAAACATCGCTGAAAAAAACATCAAAGAAGACCTAGGTGAATGGAGAGACATCCTGTGATCCTGGATTGGAAGACTTAATTCTTTAAAGATATCAGTACTGTCCAAAGCTATGTGCAGATACAATTCGGCCACTGATAAACTGCAACAGTCAAAACGCCGATGAGACATTTCTCCAAATAGGAAGCACAAATGGTAAACAGGTATATGAAAGATGATCAGTGTCAACAGTATTAGAAAATGTAAATCAGAATCAGAATCGCAATGAGACACCGAGCCACACCCTCCGGGCTGAGCGCTAAGATGTGCACCGCACCGAGGCTGTGAGGAGCTGAGCTTCTGCGCACTTCTGCTGGGAATGAAAGATGCTGAAGCTGCTGGGGACAGAAGTTCAGAAATGCCTCAAAAAGATAAACACAGTCACCACAGGACGCCACAATTTCATTTGTGGTGTGTATTCCCAAGAATTAAGAAGATACTCGAATTTTTGTATACGAAGACTCATGGTCGCACTATTTACACGGACTGTGAGACTGAAACTCAAATACCCACCAGCAGAGAACGATGAACAAGCAAGTGATTGCTGTTCAGTCACAGAGACACACGAAGGACTGCAGTGTGGAGACTCTAATCGCACTAGTGAGGAAACAGGGACCATCAAAGACAGCAACAGAGGCAGGTGTGGCCCGGGATGAGGGCTAAGAGGGATTAGTGACACTTCACAGATATGGGTTCTCTTTTAAAATGACGGAGATGTTTTAGAGTTTGAGGTAAGTGGTGGTTGCACAATGATGTAAATATGCCACGTGTCTCTAAACTGCACATTTCCAATCAGCTGTTCAGTTATGAATCGCCCTCCAATTAGAAAAAAGAATAATCTCATTGATGTAATTTAATACATACACATATATATAATATATATATACAATTACTTATGGCAAGCTAGTGATAATTAACTTAAATGTCCATCACCTAATCTCTTAAGTACACTAGTTAATAAACTGTTACATCTCAAAAAGGAAATAGTAAGCAAATATGTAAGAACGGGAAACCTTCCATGTAACAATATAAAAAAATCTGAAAAATACATTGATAATAACAATTATGGTATAGAGTGTTATGTATATTTTGCTACTTTTTACATTTAAAGAGGAATTTAAATATATTTGTATTTACTTATAGATATGCATGCACAGGTGTATCTATATACATGGTATGAAAGAAAACACAGTAAATATTTAAAATTTTTAAATTATTCTGAGACACATTTCCAAGAATAATGGAGAAGTATATCGGAGGCAAAGAAGGACATTCTGAGTACACCGAAGCGGGTCAGGGGCAAAGTGTCTCATGTGATGAATTTTTAAATATTAATCATATTTTCATCACTTTTGATCAAATGTTTACAAGAACTTCTGTAAAGTAAAAACATTACACTGTGTCCTCCTCCATCTTATTTACAGGGTCCAGCACCCCACAGCTTCTGGGTCTCCCCCAAAGTTGATGTGACTGTGGAAGGAAAACATT
>PVIR01033256.1:0-17845 GCA_004026965.1 Petromus typicus | reverse complement strand
TCGGCCGCTCTAGTCCCTCCTTGGCGTGGAGCTCTGCCTGTCCCCCTCCTTCACGGCGATTCTTGGAGTCACGGTTGCAAACTGTCCCTCTCCTTCGTTAGCCACGCTGCTCTCATTATGAATGTGAAACTTTGTAGTTTCAGAGAAATAATTTTTCATGAGCGAATTAGTATCAGCACAACCTGTAGTTACGAACTTAAGATATTTTTAACAAGTTTGTGTCAAGTATACTAAGCTTTTAGTGAATAAATGAGGTAACGTTTAAATGAGTGGACACACGAAAGTTTTTATCTAAAATTCTCTAGCTATCACCAAAAGACTTGGGGCATTGGACTGACTAGATGACCAGTATAAGGAAGTCTAGCATCTTATATTTTTATATTATCATTTGGCTCAGTGTAAAAAATTCATACAGGATACAAAAGACAGGAAATTGATGCCTAATGAAAATTATTGTACAATAATCAGTAGACTTAAAAATATAACTCATACTATTTGCCTCTTTACATAGAAAAGTGCGTTTCTGTCTAATGCAATGATATGAACGCAAAATTCAAACTGCATGTATTTTGGCACATCAGTTGTGAAGTCTGAAATCTTCTTCACTTCTCTGAAAGTCTTTGCTTTTCCATGTGTTTTTACCCACTGTTCTAATTCTATGATGATGACACAGTTAAAATAATGTGAAGACATCTATTATAGAATAATGCTACAGTTTAATGTTTTTATACTTTCATTTAATATATTTTAAATAATTTTCCATTTTCTAATACATATACTATTGTCAACATTTTTAAAATGCAAACATCACACATGAGCTTAAACCAATTTGAGCAAGTATTGTTAATTGATATTCCAAGCATTAATATACTAAAAATAAAGACATTACCTATGACTATTCATTTATTAATATTTTGCTTGTTAATTTTGGTGATTTAAAAATTCTGTTTATTACTTATTTATGTAAGATTTATTTCATGTGTCATAAAATTACTGGTATATATTATATATTGCTTTTGAGTATGTGTTAATGGACTGATTTATTTAAATAAAATATTGTACATATATATATGTGGTCAGTAATACTATTAAATTATATTCTACATTATATTAATTAGCTACATTTTAGTGTAAAACACTGATTCTTATCTTTTTTTAAATATCTTATATTTGCATCACAAATTCAAAACGTTGATTATTTACAAAGTAGAAATTAATCTTTTCTCAGGTAAGTAAGTTGTGTGCACCCATAGAGTTGAAGATACTGAGTCTCCCAAGGGTGTGGCTATGGTTTTCCTTGACAGAGTCAGCCTCTAGTGCAGCACAGTGATGAGAACCAAAGAGGTCACAGTGGTTGCGCAGTATCCATGTGCTTCACTGAAAATTGCAATTCATTTTTCTTTCACTTGATTCAAAATCTTAAATAATCAGTGTGTGTCAGACATTTACTTGGTCACTGGATTCACCCAGAAATCTTCAGTATAATTAATAAAGAATATATGCAACAAACAACAGAATATTATGTAAACAAAATATGAGGAGACATAAGCCTGGCATCAAAGATGGAGTTTTGAAACATTTCACATTTAATAACAAAATTATTATCTTAATTAAGTCTTGTAGGAACAGAAGGTTAGCAGGCCTTTCCTCTCCCTGACAAAGCACTTTAGGGATTCAGGAAGACTGCGTCCGTGCATCTTGCCACATCCTCAGTGACCAGCTCTGAAATGACCACTTGTACAATCCAGTCTGCTGCCAGGTAGAAAGGAGGACTGGAATTGAATTGGATTAATGATTTTCTTTTTACTTTATGGCTCGTAGAAATTAGTATTATTCTTTAAGTAGATTTCCAACCCTCTTAGGAACTTTATAATTATCTTGTTGCTTCTTGTAATCTATCTCAGAGAACAGTCATCCTCCGAATGACATACAGAATCCATTGCTTAGAGAAACTCGAAATAAGGTTTGCTACACCCCTGAAGTTTAATCTGGGCACCATGACTTTCATGACCAGTTTGGGAACAACACTTTCTTGAATGAGGTTATTTCACTCTAATTCCAAGAGCAAAAAGAATAAGAAAACTTTACAAATCAGAGATTTGTTTAACCATAAGTCACAGAGTGATCAGCCTTGTGTGACAGCGGAGGCCCGTGACCACATTTACAGGTAGGGGAAGGATGGAGCAGGGCAGCAGGGGAAGGGGATCCGTGCTCCTGGGAACATCTAGTGTGTTAACAGCGCTGGGAGAGAAATGGGAACCTGGCAATGCTACACGCACACACACACACACACACTCCTACACACACACACACATACACACACACATGCTCCTACACACACACACACACACATACACACACACATGCTCCTACACACACACACGCACACACACACACACACACACACACACACACATGCTCCTACACGCACACTCACACACACACGCACACACATTTCCCCACTGTAGCAAGGGCACGGTGCAGTGTCCTAAATAAACACTGAGGACCTGGGGCTTGTGCAGGGGGGAGACAGCGTGTGCTCCACAGCGCTAGAGAGCTGGGGGCCCTGCTTCAAGCTCCTCATCTTTTCTAAGTGCCCAGAAGCTGCTGCAGCGTTTTGGGCAGGGTGTGGGAAGCAGAAAGGCGGGACGGGAGGAGAGAGCAGCACTTGCACACTGACTCAGAAGGAAGGCAGATTTAAGCATAAGATGTACAAATGTTTTGGAAAACCAATGACGGCGCCAACATGCCGGAGTCATCGCCAGGCTGCAGCTGTGTTTGAATCTCAAGCAAACTTGAAAAGATTCCCTGATTCATTTGCCAGATTATTAGAGTTGTTCGCAAACTGGAATTTGTAAGGAACAGAGACTCACAGAGCTCTACCTTTCAGGGTGCTGACAGCAGGACTGGTGTGGCCTCTGCCAGTGTGAGTGATACTTCCTATACTTTTGTGTATATGGACTTATACAATTGTCTTGCCCTGGGTAGATGACACATGTTAATGAAAAAAATTACCAGACATATGAATTGAAAATGAGCAATAGGATACTCAACAGAAGGAGAATCAGACACAACCACATGCTTAAATTTCCATTAAACACTTTCAAGATGGGCGGGATATTTATCTCAGTGACACTGCATCTGCCTCACCAGAAAAAGTCCTGAGTTCAGTCCCCAGTACCACAAAAGTCAAACAAGCAACAACACCAACAATAACAATAACATAAAGAAAAACCCTTCCAAGCAACAGGTACAAACAAGTAAAAATAAAAGATGGCCTACATATTTAGATACCCAGGGAATCCAAGAAGCTTTAAAATGATTTAGAAAAGAATAAAAAGGAGAGAATAGAAATTTTAAAATGACATTAGAAATTAAAAATGCATTTAGTAGACTAATGATTCACAAACAAAAATATAGAAAAGTAGCAAAAGTAATAACTGGCATAAAATGGAATGTGAAAGAATCCAAATTAAAGTATACAAAAAGATGAGAAATATTAATGAAAATAAAAATATTTCTACATTAATAAACAAATTAGTCTAGAAGCCATGAATCTGTTCAATCAAATCAAATCTTGGAGTTTAAAATTTCAGGACAAAATTGTTAGAACTAAAGGAAGAAATACATATGTTAAAATTATTATTTTGTAATGAAGAGAAACTCAGAGATAGAGAAGAGGAAAAGAAGGGAATGGAGAGAAAAAGCAAGAGAAAGGAGCAAGAGAAAGCTCCCAATGTTGGAAGTGATAATGTGCACAGTACTATGTGGCCTACAAATTAAGAAATATTATGAGAAATTTCTGTCAAATTCAATAACTTAATTGAAATTTTAAAAATTACTCAAGAATACAACTTTTCAAAATTAAAATGAAATAAAATTTTTCAAAACTAAACTTAAAAGAAAAAGAAATTTTGGGTGACAATATAAATATCAATGAAATTCAACTATACTAAAATATTTTGTCAAAAGTGAAATTATAAGCACAGATAGTTTTAATGATTAATCAAATTAAACATTTAAGAAGAAATAATACCAGTCTTACATACATTGCTTGTAGAACACAAACAGTTCCCAGTACAAAAACTTTTGGGAAAATTTGATAGGGAATCCTGTCAAATACAAAAATTATATACCAACATCCTTAATAAAAGTAATTATGAAGATCACTAAGAAAACATAGCTAATTGAATCTAGTAGTACATAAAAAAGTAATAAGTCATGACAAATTTGATTTTGCCTGAGTAATGTAGAATTTGGTATTTAGTGATCGATTACTAATCAAACGTGAACATGTGCACAGCCATGTTCATAGATGTAGAAGGAGCATTTGACAATATCCAATGTATAGTTGGAACATTTGTTTATCATGATGAAGCCAAGCACACTGAGCACAGCAGGAACCTCATTCAGTCTTACAGAGCAGATCTACAAAGTGTATGCAGTAACATCACAAGAAGCATAACCTTATCAGACATCTCCTCTAGGAATGTGGACCCGCCCAAACTTTCAGGGCCTCTGCTTGTAGGTGGCATCTTAGCACATATCTTATCAATTGAAATCACCCCAAAATTATATGTAAAATTTGGAAATAAAAAAATCAAATCCTATTCACAACTGATATGATCTGTTAGAATCCATTAGAAGCCAATTTAACTACAAAATGTTTCCAGAAATAGGAAGCAGATGTGTTGTTCACATAGAAAATCTACACAGACAAAGTAATACTAACAGTGAGTAGAAAATAAGACACTAAACTGGAAAATGTAAGCATAAAATGTGTTACTTAGGAAAAATAGTCAAGGACATGTACAAGATTTACATTATAAAAGTACTCTAAATATAAAACACACATATACTGAGAATTATTTTGTAATACACCTCCATAGAATTAAATGGCTAATGGTTATCTTCTTTACAAATGACACTGGAAAAATTGGAGATAAATAAAATTGCATTTTCTCTGTTCTACTTATCTGAGGAAAAATAATGACACAAATATAAAATATGAAAAGAAGTCATCTAAGAGAAAACGGAAAGTGTATTTGTTAGCAAAGATTTTTTTGAGAGTCCACAAAAGCACAAATCATACAAAATTAATAAAGTTAACGCTATTTCCTACTTCTGACAAAATAACATTAAAATATAAGCAAATAATCACCTGTAGGAAAATATTAATAAATTTTGTTTTCAGAACATCTGTAGAAGAATGTACAAGAAGGCTATTGAATCAAAAATGGGAGAAAGAACCAGTAATTCAAAAGACAAGGTACGCCAATGATTAATAAGTAAATAAATAACTCTCAACATGATTATCACCTGGCAAATAAATTTAAATCAAAATAATTTCAATCAGAATGAAGTTAGAAGCACTATAAAAATAGAAGGTGATGAGAATAGTAAACATTCAGTATCACTCAGCATCACTTATGTGTATTTTAAAAGTCATTTTGGAGGACTGTGTGGAAATTCATGTTAAATCTATATGTATTTTCTGAATCAATGATTCTACTGTTAGATATACCAAATAATAATGAAGAATGAACACACATTTAAAAAATATATTCCTCTAATTACATTAATCTCTTATATACCAAACCTTCACTAGAAACAATCCAGAGGTCCATGAATAGTTGAAGAACTATCAAATGCTCTATAGTTACACAATGAAATGATGAAATGTCACTTCACCATTAAGCAAACTGCCTCTATATATATAGAAACATGAAGGCATCTCATTAGTGTTATACTCAGTTAAAAAAAATCTAGGTTCAGAATATATTTATCCATGTAGACATGCCATAGATAGATAGATAGATAGATAGATAGATAGATAGATAGATATGCCATATCTATGCTTTGAGGACATGCTACAACAGTCAAAACCAGACTGGGTATCAAGGCTGTTGCAAGTCAGCTGGGATGTTTGACAGAAATCACCACAATGAGTTAAAGCGAATTTTCAGTGTGACAGAAAAATACTCCATCTTTCCTGGATGCTGGTTATATCGATACTCAACTACTGAGTGCTATCACTTTGTAATGTATAAATATAAGGTTTCCAAGAAACTTAAATAAGATATTCCATTTAATCCAGTTCTTCCCTTTCTAAACTCCTCCTCAAAGAGACAAAGTCCTCATAATATAGCAACAAATAGACATCAGTGTCAATAGCGGCACAATTCCTAATAGCTTAATCTTAGAGCCAGACTTTGTGTCCACTGGCCAATGAATAGACAAAGAAAATGTGGAATCTATACACAGTGGAATATTACTGTGCCACAAGGAAGGATAAACTGGCATCATTTGTGGGAAAAATAGATGGATCTTCAGACCATAATGTTAAGTGGAACACACAAATTTAAATCATATAGATTCACTTACATGAGAAACTCACAAATGAAAAATAAGTAATAAAAAGTAGGAATAGATATTTCTCAGAAGGGAAAGGGACCAAGAAATGGGCGAGGGAACTGAAGAGAAGGAAAGGAGGATAAAAGGAGTGAAGATTTGGTGTGCCCGTGTATCTGCTCCTCACAAGAAATGCAGAAGTTGCATACTGCAAATATGCACTAAGCAAAACATAACCTCAAAATATAAAATTTCAAACAATTTGCTAAAACTGTGTCAGTCAAGAAAAATTTACCTATTTTCAAAGAAACTATCCAATATAAAATTTTTAAATAGAAAAGTGATAAACATACTGTACTATAATACTTTCATATTTTGGGGAATGATATTTTGTCTTATATTGCATGATATAATATTTTGCTTTTAGACAGTTACTAACATACATGCACTATAAAAGGTGAACCAAAGAGGCATATAGCATGTCTTCAGATGACAACAAACAAAATAAGAGCTTATAATGTATCTTTAAATTTCTCCCAAGCTATGTAGAGTTTTAAAGCAAAAGAGTTTTACAGTACAATTTTTTATTCACACAATGTAAGTTGTAAATACTGAATAGTATTATTTTTCTCACATGAACATTTTCCTTCTGTCTTGGTTTGTAGGTGGAATGATAATTAAAAAGTAATTTCTCCATGTCAACTGATAAAAATATAATTGGTACATTCAAAAGAATGTGTTAAACAAAATTTTGCAGTCTTGTTCCTTAGTTGTACCGGTGAGTGACAAGCTCTTTCACGGTTGACTCCTTCTCCATCCTTCCTTCAGTCTCTGTTAAAATTGGTAACTGTGGCTAGCTGCAGGTTTCTTTAACATTCCAGGATTATCTTTTTGTGTATATGTAAGTCTGGATGCTGGTCTCCCCCATCTTCCTACAGTAATTTCATGCATCATAGCCCACAAAACCCGGGGTGGCACAGCCATGACACATCTGTGCTCTTCAGAGCAGGTGTTGCATTGAACCCAGAGCTTATCCTGAAGGACAGGCCAAGGGCACCATCTTAGCAGAAGACGTAGCAGCATTATTTTGAAAGATCAGATAAGACCACAGAGCAAAGGAATCCATCTGCTTGAATCCAGCATCACGACCATCACAAGTCAGCGTCACATCGTTACTGACAATTCCCTCTGATTTTTTTTCACAGAGTAACAAACCATTCAATTTTCTTTTCTTTTTTATGAGCTTTCTTCATCCAAATTGTATAACTTAAAACACTGTTGATAGGAAGCCAGGGGAAGCCCAGAGGAAGTTCAGTCCCAGGTCAGCAGCAGCCTAACTGATCTGAGATTTCTACATCTTTTGCCTAAATTAGAAGAACATCATTAAAAGTCAATGTACTGTGATGCGAAATGGCAGTACACAAATAGTGTGCAGAGATGTGGACAGGGTGTCGCTGTGCTGATATGATGTGTTTTGAAAGCCTTGACTAAGACTTGTAAAAATAAAACACAAAGAGTTCAAGCCTCTGACCCCTCCCCCTAACCACCGAGGACTAAATGGACAGCAAGATGTCCTTGTAATGAACTCAAAACAAACTGTAAAATTTATACAGTTTGTAGAGAAGTACTGTATATGATAAGTCTTCTGATAGGAAGCAAGAAAGGGAACAAAGAGAAAAGGGAGAGGAATGATCAGTGATTCCCATCTGCATGGAGACAGATGGAAGATGTCACTGTGCTGTTCATACTACTGAGCTATTTTCTTTGTATTTTCTGAAATGCTAGTATATTGCATTGTATCAAAGATGACCATTGTTCAATAAAGTCATTCCCTGTTACATTGACCAACAGATTGGAATATTCTAATTAACATCCTCTTTGTGGACAAACTTTAACTGACTGTCTACAGCAGATGACAGTCTTTATCATAACTGAATGCAATCACTGAAGAAAGCTGAACTGGCATCATGAGCCTATATCCTGTTTATAAATCAATATTAAAACAATTATAGTATCACAGATAAATATGGTGTGGTGTGCTGCAAAAGAGTTCAGATAGCAAAGTGCTCCTCTTTGTCAGCTGATTTTATGTTCATCATCCTGATAGCAAATGCTTCTTCTGTCCTTTGTAGCCGAAACTTGTCACACAAAACTACTCTTAATTCTGTGATGGGTTACTCATTGTCAATTATTGTATTGAATTCAATGAACTACTTGCATGACAGAATAAAAAGAAAAAAAAAAAACTCTGAACAAAAGTCAAACTGAATTTTGTGGTATCTCATTTATCTTTATTTGTTACAATGTTAGATTGCAGCAAACTGAAATACTCTATCCTGCATCTGACCCCAGGTAAATATTTGCTAATACTTCTCAGGTCTGGGATTGTTTTAGTTAAGAAAACTTTTCTCAAACCACTCAATCCAAGAGTTTTGGTTGAATATATTTTTAATTTTTCCAAAGTTCAAATTGCTTTCCTAATACTTTGGACCTTGATTATCTCTTGTAGAAATAAGTGCCAATCAAAAAATAAACAAACAAAAAATCTCACCTAATTGTTTAATCGTGTTCTTATAAATTTTATGCATTTTTGCTGCTAATTTTTCAAATTATTAAGAATAACACTGAGAGATCTATGTTTCATAATAATCTTTGTTAAGAGAAAATCCAGAGACGAAAGGAGCAGATGCCAGCAACTGGTGATTTTCAGATCCTCTGATGTGAAAGGATCCGTTCCATAGACACTTCTCTTTCTTGCTTAGCGGAAGGTTTATGGTGTGAGAATAAAGGCTTTCCTGGGCTCTGCAATCCTTTCGCTTTCTAACCTACAAACTGTCTAGGGAGCTCCCATAATTTGGGGGGAAACCTTCCAAGCATGAATAAAGGAGCAGGAGGGAAGGGCGGCTCCCCTCTTTCTCTCATCCGGTGACCCCGGCTCCGAAGCTGCAGGAGGACAAAGGTCTGTGCCTCTGCAAGACAGGCCTGACTTCTGGGAAAGTGGGCAGCTCTACAGAGACCACTGGGAAGCTCTTTATGGGGTTAAACATCCCCCCCCATTTATTTTTCTACACGTAGTGGAAAGTGTTCCTAAAAAGAAAAACTATCTGTTGCCATATGGGTGGGAAATGGAACCTATAGCAACACTGTTAGTACATAAATGTAAATGTGTTTTGCTCGGTTCCAAACTTATTATTAATTATTATTATTGTTTACCTTGTGGGAGTATTTTGATGCTGGTGGTTTAAGTGGATACATCTCTGCCATCTGCAGCTACCTATTTGAAATTTAAATTTTGCGAAATGAAAAATGCTTTCATCACGACCTTCATTAAACTCGAATTCAAAAACTTCCTCTGAGATGAATGGATTGGCTGCGCCTCAAGTTGGCAGCAGTGGACCCCGCGGGCAGGAGGGAACCGGCCCTCAGCTGCCCGACAGGCGAAGACCCTGCAGCTGCGGGGCCCCCTTCAGAAGGTCAGCCGGAGAGAGGGCTTTAACTACGGGCTTCCCAGGGGAAACAAAGAAAATAATTTGCTTTATTAGATCATGGCTTATCCTGGCCATAGTCCAGCTGGGGAAATGCTTTAATTTTTGCTCACTTTCTGAGAGTTCAGCAACAAAAATGGGTATTGAGTGCTTCAGCAACTCAGAAATTAATAGAACAATTACAAACAACACATTAGTTTTGAATTGTAAAGCATGTGAGATAAGCAAAAAGAAAAGTCTTAGAATCGTAGCCATCGCTGCTAAATTACAACATTGTGAAATGATGATTTCAACCAAAAATGAGGAGACCACCTGCAGGTGTGTCAGGAGAATGTTGAATCGTGCGTTCACCTGAGAAAGGAGAACTTCACCTCGTTTTCACTGTCCTTTTGTTCATATTGATTTTTATTCTAATTTAAAAAGAGAGCAAAACATTCTTGAGCACCGAAGTAGAACAAACCGTGTTGTGTTATTACACCAGAGAGCTCCTAAGTAGCAGAGGATTTTGATTTAGATTAGGGCATTAAAATTAAATCACACATCCTAAGGAAAAACGCTTCGTACTAATGAGAGCCCCACACCTGGGACACTAGGGCACTATTGAATAATGGAGCAAACTACAGTTGCCGCATGGGGCCTGTGTGATTTAATGAAGAGTATATCTGAAAACAGATTTCTTCCTTGCCGTCGTCTATCGATCACTGGCGTATTAGCAAACAATTACTGGGAGAGATGAATATCATAAATTAGAAAGGAATTATTTCCCTTCAGCTGAAGTGTCTTCATTTAGGGAGAGTCCTGCGGGGACTGTAAGTTGAAGGCCTCTCGGTGCTCAGAGACCACAGCCAGCTCCACCAACAAGAATAGGTCATAAAGTTCCACACCCGGGACCGGGTGTTTGGCGACACTAACCCCAGCCGGCAGCGAGGATGTGGCCCGGACATGGCAATTTTCTCGTTATCTGAGCTCCTGAGATGAATTCCTTGCATTCAGTTCAGGGACAAAACCGAGGTTGAAATTATTCAACGTTGATTCTGACCTATGTTAAAATTCTGGCGTTTCATCTCGTTCTTGTCCTCTTTTAAATTCAGCATCTTTATCTTCTTTGGACCACTTTAAGATTTTCTGATTAAAATGTTTATTAGTGATAGTTTAACAAGGTTATGGAACTTTACAGCATGGCTAAGATACAAGTTTTTCTATTCACTGATAAAGATCAACATAGTAAATATTTTTTATTAGCAGTTTACACACCAAGCATTAGAATTCAATAAACTCATGAGAAAAGCTTTATCGACCCATTGCATTTTGGGGGAGTGATTTTTATGTCACTAATGTTTGATAAAACACTGAGTTACTTTCACTAGCTTTAATTTCGGCCACAAAAGAATGCATTTATTTTCCAGTTAGCTGTCAGAAATCTGAGGCTTACTTATTCGGGAGTTAGATGAACAAGAGGCAGTCCAACTATTAGCAAATCCTTATTCTGAACTATACTATGTAATTCTGCATTATTGGGTTTTCAAATGTTTGACTTAAAGCATTTAACAAAGAAATTCAACATGGCACAAGAAATCAGTGTCGGATAAATGAGAGTTAACTGTAGTTATGAGAAGAAATAAAAAAGGGAAGAACAAAGGAGAGAGACATATAGTCAACTTTAAGTAATTTAACTTTATTCTCTAAAGAGTTTTATGGTCACATTTTCCAAAAATATTTGACTTCACATCTTTGATATACCTGGGTTTTGGGAAAATGAAGTGTGGAAACCTTTTCCCGGACCTGTACTGAACACTGAATCTCCTGTTAAATATTTCCTGATCAAGGCTCCTCTTCCCTAGGCTCCTCTGCCCTATTTTTCCCAAAACCTGAAGTCACTTTCCCAGCCCACTTTCTACATCTTAGGCCTGCATTCTGTGGACCGCATTCTTATTCCTGACCCTGTCTCCTACCTTCTGCAAAACAATCACATAAGCAGAAAGGGAGAGAGCACTCACTACCCAGGATGGTAAGTTAGGGAACATTCATTCCACAGCATACATGAAACAAAGGGCAGAGGGCAGTGTTTTTATCACAGACTAACTCTGCAAGACTCTTGGGGACTCTGCCTTGGCTCTGCAGACCTGCGGGCCCCAAAGAGCCCATGCCTCCACCCAGGGCAAGGTTTTGTGCATAAAAGAGAGGATGTTTTGCAGTACTGTATTCACACTGCTGGTGTCACAGCCTATTAGGTCAGGCAGGTAGAAATGGTGCAGCCATAAACACCAGAACAAGCCTATCTGGGAGCATTGGCTCCAAAGCCAAAAATAAAAATAAATATCACTCCCGACCGGAAAGTGAAAGCTCAGGACACACATGGCAGAGCATGACCATCTTATGCTGTGCCGGGCAGGTGGGAGGTTTTTGTCCTGCTGTTTTTTGTTTGTTTGTTTGTTTTTTTTTACTTCTCTTTACTGTTGAGTATGGCTGTGGAAGTTTATTTCATGACTCAATTTGGAAAACAAAATCTTATTTGTGTAACCTCTTCTAACTTAAGTAAATTCACAGAGTCATGGAAATGTTTGTGTTAAAGGAGGGCTTGCGGAAAGCAAGCTTACACCCAGGGCTAGGGAAATAGATGACACACATTTTTTTAGTAATTCCCAAGAGTGACAAATCTCAGGGAGAGACAACATCTCTCAGGAGCTTAGAGATGGTGAGTAGTGCAGCCCAGAAGTTTAGAAAATGCCTCTGTGAGAAGAAAACACTGGAGAGGAGGTCAAAGTTATGAGGAGGACGGGGCCAGCCTCACGGAGCTCCTAGGTGGGGCTGTTCTTAGAGTCCACAGAGAGCACTGAGGCATCACAGAATCACGAGGTCAGCGTCAGTGTTGGACTTCGTCAGCACAGAGGTCATGGCACCAAGTCATGGTCCAGGTGCTGAAGAAGAAGCCTGAAGCACAGAGATTGAGGAAAGGAAACCACTGAAAAGTCACAAGCTGTGTGTGTGTGTGTGTGTGCGCGCACACGTGTGTGTGTATGTGCACATGTGTGCATGCCTGTGGAGGGGGCTGAATGCTTTTGCTTCCCTGTGCAGAGTGAATTATACAGAGGCAAGACCAGAATCAGAATGTTCAGCTGAGCGGGGACTGTGGCACTCTTCCAGGAAAATGACAGAAGCTTGGGCAGAAACATTCATGATGGGAATGAATATTCGGTAGAAATTTTAGTACATGTGGAGTGATTGGATTTATAGGATAAAAGTAGAAGTATTGTCCTAGAAAGACCAGCTGGAAAAAAATTTATGATTCATAATTGTGCTTCACAATTATGAAACTACCAAGTTTCTTGGTAGATGAAAATCACAAGTACCATTCTAGTGGAATAATTACTTCTTGCACGTTAGGGAGAAAATAAAATCATTGTCTTCTGGTGTATGGATATCTGTATGATGCTTCCCTCCCCGCCCATGTGTCTCATGCTAACAGAAATATTACCCTGCAGAGGGCCTAGGAAGGCTTCTATTTTGAAGTAAAGATATCTGTCTGTCTGCCTGTCTGCCTGCCTGCCTATCTATTTATCCTTCTTCTTACTTCAAATGGTATAAATATTCATTTTCCTTATTTATTTTTATCTCAAGCTTGCCAGGGTTGAAAGTGCTGTTATTGCTTGTGTGTTGCAATCTGATTCCCAAATCTGTGCTGTAGCAATTTGTAACTGAAACTCCAAATGCTTCGCTCACATCCCAGGAAAAGAATCGCACACGGAGATTCTCAGCTTTGTCACATGCTCCACAGTGACATTTCCAGTCCTTGTGTCCTGGACCTGAGTTCTCACCCTTGACCTTCATGTCTGTCCGATACTACACTTCCATCTCAGGTGTTTGCTACAATCACCTGGCTCTGACACTCCCCAAAGATGCCAACTTCTTCCCCTCTGGTAAAACAAAAGTGACTACAGTAGGTGTTTTCTGATTTCTGAGAAGCTTCGGCCTGGTCAGCTGAAACTCTCTCCTTTCTGCTCAAGGACCTGACCACATGTGCTGCATGAACTCCCACTGAGGACACCAGTTCTCTGGGGCACTGGGGCATCTTTGGGAATGGCCTGCGTCTGGAGGAGCACTGCACCATCAGTCCCACTGGAGAGGCTGGAAGCTCAGAGCCCACAAGCTCTGAAGGAGTGAAGACCATACTGCTGTCCAACTCTGGACCCCCAAGGAAGGTCTCCTTTCCTCAATCCCTGGGTGCCTGGCTCACCCAGGTTCCGAGGCTCTGTATGGCACTGCCAGTTCTGGCTCCGATGGCGTCACAGCCCCTCTGTCCTGTCCTGCTCTCTCAAAGAATTTTATGGATGTCAGTCACCACCTCAGAATCTGCTTTCAGGTCTGCAGCCTAAAGGCATGGAGTTCATATCGCTTCTGTGTTTATTCCATGTTCCAGAGCATCTTTTTTCTCTAAGAAACAATATTTTGTATTCTCATGTCTTTCTGTAAAACGCTGTTCAGGCACAGTTTATACTAATAAATGGTATTTGGTTTGACTGTATATCATTTGAGTTCCAGGTGACTTGGATTGTATTAGCTGGTGAGGGAACACACTGCAATAGCCCCTAATACTGCAGTGTGAGGTCCTAGTAATGCAGGACAGAGCGCCACTGTGCGCAGGGCTGCCTGGTCTTGTGGTCAGAGAGCCTAGGAGAATAGCTTCTGGGGTCACCTGCTGTCAGAGCTTCCGAATTGCGGTTATTAGTGAAGTCTCAGCTTTCACAGGTGTAAAATGAACAGGAAATCATAGGAGTTCGAATCGAAATGATGTGTGGACAGGTTGAAAAGACTTTTCTTTTTATGTTTAAAGGGCTCGATAGATGGAGGAAGAAGGGAACTGGGAGTGAAGAACGGTGATGAGTGGAGGTGACTGGATCTGCAGAAAGCCTGCCCAGGTGAGTGGGACCTGGGGATTTGGGGAGCAGAGGGCGGAGCTGGCAGGGCTTCATTCACATATCCACCATGTGCAGGATGAGAGGCTGGGGCTCGAGGGGAGCACTTTGGACAGCTCTCACCTGCCGTACTTTAGATTAATGGACAAGGGTAAAAGCACATATCAGTTCCTCAGGTGAGTTGGACCCTAGGAGGATAATTGATGAAACTCAGCACTTCTCCCCAATTTGTGGCTGCAAATGCCTGTCTTCGCTTCTCATGCATTCCATGCAGTTAATAGAAACACAAAAGTAAAAAGATGAAATTAATCACTTCCATATCATTTGGGAAATTTTGAAGAAAAATAAAGACAATAAGGCATAAAGGAGAAATGATACCGATGTTTATGTTTTTGAAAAGCTAAAAAATCACAAGTAGGTGTAATGTATATATACATATATATAATATAATGTGTTAATTATATTATATATTATATTTTATTATATATCATATATAAACATATTAATTATATAATATATTAATTAATTATATAGTATATATTATATTATATTATATATATTACAGAAGTATTGTGTTTATACTGCCTCTATGTACATATATATGATATTAAAATTTAAATTTTGTTGCTCTGGTGCCCTAGTTCAGTAAAACCTGTTTTTCACATCCCTCTTAAGTATTAAGCTCACTGTTGAGAAGAAAACTGAGAATCCAGAGTTGGCACAGAACATGCATACATGTCTGCAGAGTACATGTGTGAACATACACTATGTGTCTATGTGCACACATCAACGAAGTGCTCAGATGCAGCACAGTGAGGAGGACAAACTGGGTCTCTCCTCATGAAAATCTGTCTCCATCCAAAGTTACACAGACAGATCTAACAACTGGGCAAACGGATCCACCAAACGAGTGTGAGATCTCAGGTGACAAGTTTTCAATCAGGAAATCAAACTAAAGCCACAGAAGTATTGTGTTTATACTGCCACACTACATTACTCATCAGAAATTTTATTTTTAAAATACTTGTCCAAAATTATCCATTTTTCATAGGATCATTAAAAGTAACATTGTCATTTATTAAAAGTACTGTGATTTCATGGTATTCAGTGGAAGTTGTAAAGTTTTAAGTGACATGACTTTGACAACAGAACCTGAATTGAAAGTAGATTGATCCAACTTGTAGCCCCAAGAATTTTATTTTTAAAAAGCATATATTTTGGTGAGCAACAAATCTTAAAATTAAGCTATCCACATGAGCTGTCTTCAGCCCCTTTCCCTATTTCTTTGTTCTTTTAGAATAAAGAAGAAGTCTGTGGCTTCACGAAGAATTTCCATTAAAATATATCCCTACAATATATTTAAACTGAAAAACTCTCCTTAACAGTTCCACAAATCCCTGAACCATGAAGTCCAATAAAAATACACTTGGTATACATAGAGTCTGTGAATATGGTAGGAGGGGATGATAGCACATGGGACTGACATTTATTAGTAATAGAAGGAGTCCTTTTAAAATTAGCTGAGTATGTGTTGAGGAGATGCATCCAGCGTAAGGTAAAGAGGAATTAGCCCTCCACTTCACCCTGCCCTGAGCTGTAACCTGAGACCTGAGCTCACCTTCAAGCTCTCCCATAGTATCGACTTTCTTTCTGTGACTGGTCTCTGTGTGTACCTGTGTGGACACAGCTTCATGACAGACCCTCTGTGGCCTTTTCCATGACTCAAGTGCCTCTTTTACTGTTAAAATTAATGAATAATTGTTACTCATGGGCCCTACCTATAAAATTAGCATGGTGTCTTTGGCCCTCCTCAATTATGGGAAAATGAGATAAATATCAACAATAGAAAAATAATAAATTAATTTTGTAGTCTCTTTGATATAAATGAAAGTAGAAAGATATTGTTTACAAAAGTGATATTACCCGTTGATCTGCTGATGGCCATATGTAGTATTTATACACAATGGAATACGAAGCACTCTGTCATAAAAGGGATAAATGAGTCACTTGTAGGAAAATGACTGTATCTTGAAATCATAAGGTTAAGTGAAATAACTCAGAGAAGCTTCAATGGTTTATATATTCTTTCTCCTGTTAGTCTTTCTCTCTCTCTCTCCCTCTCTCTCTCTCTCTCTTTCTCTCTCTCTCTCTCTCTCTCTCTCTCTCTCAATGAATGAGATGCTGAGAAAATAAGATGGAGATGTAGGGAGAGAGGAGAAGAAAAGAAGGGAATGGATATCTGTCATGTACATGTGCCAGTACCCTACAGGAAATGTAATTATTATGTATTGCAAACATGAGCTAATAGAAGAAAGAAAGAAATAAACAAACAAACAAAGATAAAGAAGGAAAGAAGGAGGGAAAAGGAAGAAAAATGGTTGTAATGGTCATCAGTGCAGCAAGCAAATGCCATTTACCAAGAGGTTTCTGGGGATGGGACTCCAAGTGACCACAGGGTTCCGTTTCTGAAGCTCAGAGATGCCAGGGCATCAGGCTGGCTGTGACACACAGATCCCGCCCTGCTCTCAGAAAAGGCCTCGGGACTGAGCTCCAGAGAGAAGGCTTTGCACTTACGTATGTGCTGTTCTGTTTTTCTTTTCGTTTTTCAGGAGTCAAAGCCTGCCATTTGGTGGATCATGACCACAGAATGTTTACCCATCAGATTGTGTCTGTTAAGTCTGTATTCATGAATATAACATCAAAATTAAATCTCAAATCTCAATACACAGCATTGCTGTGTGGGTAGATAATCTCTGGGTTTAAATGCTTTGTAGTTAATACAGTTGTCCATGATGTTGTCCTGAGTTTGTTGACTGGGTGAGTCCTGAGTGTTGCTTGTATTTGTACTTCTGTAAACCAACTCATTGTCCTGATTTTCCAAGACTCAGACTTCTCTTAAGACATGAAAAATGTCTAGAGTAGGGCCGGGGAGTTAGCTCAGTGGTTCCGGCGCCTGTCTTGCAAGCGCAAGGGCCCGGGTTCGATTCCCCGGTAACCACATAACAATACTGGGTGTGGAGACCCACACCCAGCAGCAACCAGTACCACATACCACAGTGCCGGGCGTGGTGGCTCACGCCTGTAATCCCAGCACTC
>PVIR01033255.1:0-18045 GCA_004026965.1 Petromus typicus | reverse complement strand
TTTTTTAAGTTTAACAATATAAAGTGTTTTACTATGTCTACCATGCTACATAGCTATGTAAATGTCATTCCAATATTTCAGAATAATATATTTTTACACTTTTTATTACCACAAATATTGCTTGTTTCCATGCTCAAGCTATTTCACAGGTAAATTTATTACATATAACTTTACAAAAGAATTTTCAAGGAAAAATCCTCATGGTTTTCTTAACTGAGGTTAAATTAACAATGCATACATTGAAAGTGCACATTTCATTTAATGACTGTTGTCCTTAAACATTCAACGTTTCCCTCAAGTATTAAAATCCTTTTGGGAGAGATTGTATGATACGATCACATTGCAGAAGTAGAGGAATAATGCTTTCTAAGAAAGGAGATGCATGTTTAAAATACCTTGTATTTGGCTTAATCAAGATGTGAAATGTGTTCCCCTTGATACTTTTAAATTGTTTCTATGACATTTGCCACAGCAGTCCTTAAATTGGGTAGTAATAGACCAATGTGTATTTGAATCCTTTCCGTTTTGTAGAAAGAAAGAAATTGTGTTGGCTACTTTTCTTCTTTATGAGCTTCTGCAGGAACAAATGTGCTCATAAAATGTACATTAAGAGTTCTTCAATTATATTCCTATTTCCTCTAGCACCTAGCATCTTAATAAGCTTTTGCAGGAGTTTCTGGCCTATATTCATTTAATCTCTTCCACATTCCTCATAAGTTTTCATCGTGAATTAGATGAAATCTTTTTGTAGGTGAAACAAAATTATTATCAAGTGCAGTCAATAAATTTAATTCCTTAAGTGAAGTTATTTTTCCTGGCTGAAAAAAAAGCACTTGCACTTAATATCTTAACCATTTTTTTTTCAAATTTTAAGAAGAAAATAAACTGAAGGTACACATGTCTCCAAAGAAGGACGTGTGTAAACATACGAAAGTAAATATTCAATTACTAATGCCTGCCTAAGATCCTTTAGTCCAACCCTCTAGTTTGATATATAGCCCAAGTCAACCTCATCCACCTTAATCCAGGTGAGTGAGGGTCTAATATTAAAATTCGGATCTCTTTACTGTCCTACTAAACACATTTTCTAGTAAACTATGCTGTCTTTTTGACAAACTATTCAGTGAAGAAATATAGCTTGAAAACCCATGATACCCTTGGGCTGAAGGCCACGCTAACTCTTCCCGGTGTAGAAGTTGACACTTCATCAAGTTCTCACTTGAACTGTCAGTGACTTGTCACTAATGAGACACATTGGAAGCATAAGCATCATATAGTATGCAGCCAAGTGGAATATTACCTTAAGCTCCCTTTCTTTGCAACATATGTTTCACATATACATGTGAAATTTTCCCACTTTTAGGTAAATACATGTTATGGATATCTTAAAACATGCATGTAAAATTGATCATCAGTGTATTTCCATGTCATGTCATCATTGTTTATTTATTTAACACAATGTATTTTTATTTTAGAGCTGCAATGCTTTCAAGATCTAGGATTGTTATTCCTCTACATTATTTTTTTGTTTTGTTTTGTTTTGTTTTTTTGTTTGTTTGTTTGTTTGTTTTTTTTTGAGACAGGGTCTCACTTTGTGGTTCAGGCTGGCCCTGAGCTCAGCCTCCAACTCACATCACAGCAATCCTCCTGCCTCTGCCTCCCAAGTGCTGGGATTACAGGCGTGAGCCACCGCGCCCAGCTCCTCTACATTATTTTTAACCAGTTTCTTTTTTACATTTTGCTTCTCATACCATTTTACTTTTACATTTCCTTTAGTTTTATTCCAAACATTTTTAATTCCTTGCTTTGTTTTAACATGCATAAAAGTTAAAGTTTCAATATTACAGTTTTCTAGCACAGCTAAATATTACGTTTATAAATTAACAAATGTTTACTAATATATTAGTTGAAAAATTAGGACCAACTAGGTCGCAAAAGGTTGACAATATAAGGCAATATTTGAATCAGCCTGGTGCGGATATTATATATCATGTCTTCCACAAATGAACAGCTGTGTAATGTTGGGAAAATACCTTCCCTGATTTTCATTTTCTTTTTGGTAATTAATTCTCTAGCAAGAGCATTATTAGAATGGATAAAACAATCTCTATGTAAGACTTAACAGTTCCAGAGGTTTGATTTCAACACACTGTTACTTACTTACTTATATTTCTTTCTGGAATAAAGATTATGATGTTTGCAAAACATAGTAAGCAATTTAACTCAGTAAGTAGGTGCCAAATAAATATTAACTGTTACTAGTCATTAAGTAATTTTATGGCAGATATGTTTAAAATAATTGCTGCAAGCTGTTAAATAAATTTACAAAATCATTTGTAGCCTATCAAGCTAAGTGTGGAAAAAAGAATAGTTTGGTTTTTTTATCACAGTTAAATAACAGCTAATAACTGCCTCAAATTTGATGCGTGTAAAATACTGTAATTAAGACACTGGTGACTTAATTTTTAAAGTACAGTGAAAGATATTTCAGTTCTGTGATTATTAATTAGTATGCTATGTCACTTCCCATTTTGCAAGGTACAGCATTATCAGAGAACTTATATGAACACAGCCATCAATAATGATGAATTTAGATGCTTCCCTGATGAGTTAATTAAAATGACAGCAAAACTTCACTTAAATTCCTGCTGTAAATGAATTATAAATACCCTGAGCTTGTACATATTACTTTTAAAATGCCCAGTGTACAACCACAACAGATATTAAATTGAGTAATTAATACTTTAAAATGTTAAAAGACGTAATTCCCATCTGTTCTTGTTAGTGGTGTTATATACAGTAAGTGCATCTTAGTATAAATTAGCCATACATAGCAATATACAGTAGTTACTTCTTTGTCTATGCTTTTAAAATGCTGATTAACCCAACATGGTAGATTACATGTAATAGTACCTAGATTAAAATTATACAGCTGATAATTATGTGGGAAATAAAAACTATGTAGAGATTTCCAACAGCGGGGCGTAATTTTACATTTTCTATGTATATAGTAATTTTCTTGATGTCCTTGATTTGCATTGTAAAATAGATTAACCTGAGATATATTTTTAAAACTAATTCTTGGGCCAAGTACTTAGTTCAGTGGTTCTGGCATTTACTTGGCAAGCACAAGGTCCAGAATTTGATACCCAGTACCATATGTCACAATGCTGGGCATAGTGGCTCATGCTTATAATCCCAGCACTTGGGAGGCTGAGGAAGAGGGTTGCTGAAAGTTCTCATCTAGCCTGGGCTGCATAGTGAGCTCAGGGCCAGCCTGAACTATAAAGCAAGACCCTGTCACCAAAAAAAGAAAAACCCTATGAAATATTTACGAAAATGATACTGATTTGACTTACATATCTAATGTGATATATTATTGAAATATTCTCAATATTATTTGATTATATTGATTACCAATGTTACCATTCAATAGTTATTCTTGTTGAAGTTTATGGTTTTGAAATGTGTAAATGATCAGGTCATTATACAGGAATGTGAGAATGTCATTGAAAAGTGTCTTCTGCATTAAGGTAAAATAAATTGTCATCCTAATATGTACTTCAAGATTATTTCCTAATTTAACATTAACTGCAATAGAACATAAGATTCTCTGTGACATAATTAAAATAACTAAAATTTCAACATTAATTTTACATGAAAACATCTTCAATCTTTTGAAACATTTAATCTACTGACATATTTATGACCAGTTTCTTTTTTAAAAAAAGTGATTAATTTTATTTTTTTTAAAAGTGATTAATTGCTTTTCTGTCATTCTCATTTTTGTAATACACAATGCTTATATATATATATATATATATATATATATATATATATATATATAAACTAAAGTGTGACATGATTCTCAGACTTCCATAAAAGCAATTTACAGGGGAACAAATGAAAAGCCAGTGCTTAACATCCCACTGAAATGAATTATCTGTGATAACTGTCCTTTTCCTCTCTATATTTAGTTTTTTTTTTCCCTAACTAATGTACTTGTGAATGATGACTACAGAATAAATTCTGTTCTTCCAAATATATATACAGCTGTGGTCCTGATGTAATCAATTTACACTGAGCAGAACCAAAGCCCAACAGAGCAACTAACTGCCTTACCTAAGAAAGTGTGAAAGTTGAGACAGGAGCTCCTTGCTGCTATTATCTTCAGAGTAATTTGCATAAATGAAGGAATCAGAGTCATACTCCAGTATATATCACAAATGGTGGTACAAAAAGTTGAAAGACTGTGAAGATGAAATAATGTGATGCTTAGTAAAACAGATAAGAATAGATGGCAGCAGTTCCTGTTACTTCATTGATGTCCCAGTGACTACTGTTAAATTTTGTCTTCTAAAGTGAATTCATTTATCTTTTGGTTAGTTTTTCCAGTTATCTTGCACAAGTTGAAGGGAAATATTAGTCTTTTTAAATACCAATGTTTTTTCCACTGCCACACCATCCTAAAGATGTCAACGTTGTCCCAAAATACTGGGGTTTCATTGTGTTGCCCAGGTTGACCTTTGGACATTGGCTCAAGTTTCCTCCTGCTTCAGTTTCCATGGTATTCAAGATTATAAGGCCATTCCCCTGCTCATGGCTCAAACCCATAAATTAGAAGCTACACAGTAATTATGCGTGAGAGTCTACCAAATCTACTTGTTTGTCTCTTGAACATCTTTATGCAGTCCTTCACTAAATATTTATTCAAAGACAATTTTCAGTGACATAGATACCATTTAATTAAGTAAAGGTACATATGTTAACTAAGATTTGAGTCCTACATACACATATATAAACATTTTGTCAGAAATTTTATGTTTGGTATGTAGATGCAAGGATGTGGACTCAGAGAAAGGAGCAACAAATTGGTCTTCTTGATCTTGATTCGAGGAACTGCCCTGGAAAGTATGAACCAGACATTGTTAGTTAAGTGGGTGGTAAAGTGAAGTCAGGATGAGAAATAAGGGCATACTGAGGGAATTGTGTAATGAGAATCTTCAATCAGAAAGAAATCTGTTTTATTTAAGTTCTTTTAAACACATCCATTAAACAAGAGTTTTGCTCTTGTTTTTTCTTCCTATGCAAATAGTCTGGAACTCAAGTCCACACTAATGCTTTTTGTTTGTTTGTTTGTTTGTTTGTTTGTTTTTTGTTTTGTTTTGTTTTGTTTCAGGATTTTGCATTTTCAGGACAGGCAACTAAACCACTGAGCTAAATCCCCAGCCTCCCATACTGACCTATAATTGACCTTGTGGTTCAGAGTCAGGTTCACACATTGCATGATGGGAGACCAGAAGTTATCATGGTCAGTTGTAGGTTGTTTTAGATGAGAGCCTTAGACATTTGCAACTAGAATTCTAAGTTTGCCAAGAAGAGTATAGAAAAATTAATAAAAATATATAAGCATTTTGGAGGAAAGTTTGTAAAATTAAGTATTTTAAGAGGGAATTATCTCTTCATATTGATTTTATAAATTGTCTTCAGCTATTTAATTTATGCATAGGTTCTCTTGTTGCAGAGTTCATTGAGGTAAGCACTAATTTGTAAAGGTACAATTTACTTAGTGATGGCAAAGATACAAATAATAATCCTGTCAGTGATTCACAGAGGAAAATAGATGCCTTGAGACAAGGCCATTTTGCAAATCTCATGCTTGCAAAGAAAAATATTGTCATAATGCACGAGAACAGAGCAGTTAATACTTAACTTATTTTTCTAAATTCTGACTTTTTTTTCACTTACTACATGTTACTTAAGTGATTGGAGTCATCTTGGTCAATCTTGAGTATCTTCTAGTTTTGCACTCCATGAATTTAATCCAAGGATATTTTTAAATCAGTTGGAGATCCGTATACAAGTGGATAATTCTTGCACTGATCACAGCTGAACTGATTTTTACTACCTAAGGGAAAAATACTCAAAAGGTTGAAGCAGAGCTGTAAGATTTATTGTTTATAAAGAAGCTTCAGCAAAGAGCTCCAGGAAAAAAACAAAAAAAAGGATGCCAGTATGGTTCCAAAAGATAAGTCTATAAATATTTAAGGGGGGGAGAGTTGTTTATATTTTTAATATAAACATATTCTGGCCATGATTACTTTTTATTTCACTCCATCTTATTTTTAAAAAAATCTTTATTGGTACATTATGAATACACATCCTCACATTCAGCATTGAGAGTTTGTACCAGAATATGACATGATGTGATTCTCATTTTTTAATGTACAATGTAGGTCACAAATTCCTGTAATTATTTTTTTCTAAAAAATGTCAATAATCTAGACTTTTATTATTGTCTTTTATATCTTTTATTAAGTTTATTGGTACAGTTTAGGTGTAAATTATGATCACATTCATATCGAGAATTTGTACCTGTAAATGATAAATCTTGACTGTTATTCTTTCCCATTCTTCTATCCTCCGTTTCATTCCTTCCAAGCCCCCTACATACACAAGCTTTGTTTGTCTTTGGGCAGGAAAGCAAAGAAGGAAAAGAAAAATTTTCACCTAGACTTTTTTTTTTTAGCTTTTTTTAAAAAATTATCTTTATTGGTACATTAAATATACACATCATGCTTGCACTCCATAATGGGGATTTGTACCAGTATAAGACACAACTTAATTCTCATTTTTTCCCATAGCCCCACCCACGCTACCACCCCCCCATATATATAAAATTTGTTTCCTTACTTTTTTGTTACAATCTCAACATTGTCCCCTTTCACCTTATTTTACATTGAGCATTTTCTACATTCTGAAGCAAAAGGTCCCCAATTGACCACATGGATCCACTGCTTGCTATTATGTTTCCCAAATAAAGAATAGTTGGTAATTTTTTTTAAAAAAGAGATGAAAATAAGAATAAGACTATTTTGAGGTTTGTGAAAACTATATGAAATTCACTTATTGTGTTCATAAATGTAATGTCATCAGGACAGAGTCACATTATTTTTTCATGTATTGTTTGTGGTTATAACTGCATTTGTGCTACAATAGCAAAGACAAGTGATCAGATCAAAGCAAATAAGAGGCAATACAGACTACAAGTCTTAAGACAGTGACTATATGGCCCTTTATAGAAAATATTTACTGACCTTTGCTTTAGAGTAAAGGAACTAAGTTTAAAGGCATTCATAGTATGCCAAGAGAACTCAAAAGGCAGTACCATCTAATAACTTGGCCTGCTAAGTTTCAGTTAATGAATAGGGAATAAAATGCTCACAAAATAAACCAAAAACGAAGACAGTAAATTTTTTACTTTTTTTACAAAAGATGAAATTTTAAAGTTAGCTTTCGATAGTCATAGAAACAGTCCCAGAAAGTGAGCAAGCCTAGCACATGGATTGACCAAAGAATGGGCGGGAGGAATTCAGCATAAAGACAAACAAAAAGCTATGAGCCAATGGGTGGAACTGATGGCAACAAGGAGAGATCTGGAAGGCTCAATGCCGTCACCCCTTTCCACTGATGTTATCCCAGAAGTCAAGTGTCATCTACTAAATCCCAGCTTCGGTTCACAACTCTAACATGTTGTAGTTTTGCAAACGGATGATACAAATAAAATGAGTTAACCTCTAAGTAGCAGACCACACTTTCAGATAATATATTTACTTTATACCAAGCTGAAACTCACTGTGATTGCTATCATGGAGGAAAAAGTATAGTTTCAAAGCTGAATGTAAAAATTGAGGACAAAAATCCCTAAGAAAATCACTGGACTTTTGAAGCCTACACAATGTGACTGTCATATTTGGTGACAAATATCTCAATTAACTGAAAGTGCAGAAGTGTAGGTAAATAAGTATGAATCATCTTATACTCAGAGCAATAAATGATAGTGTCCAAGTTTCATGTCTAGGAAATGAATTACATTATATTAAATTTCTGGAGTAGAAGTTTTGTTTTCCTGAATAGCTGGAATTATATTTTTCTGAGATTGTCTTCTATGCTAAACATTAATGGAGATTTTACCATTTAGAGGGGAATTATAGACTTCCATTTTCTATATTTTTTTGTAAAAGGTGATTATTCAGTATCTGTATTTTAATTGATGACAAGCCTGTGGTTGTCCTCTAGGGAGTGGAAAGAAGGAGTTACATTGGAAGTTTTCCCATGGGGGCTGGGGATATAGCTCGGTGGTTCCGGCGCCTGTCTTGCAAGCACAAGGGCCCGGTACCATCCCCAGTAACCACATAACAATACTGGGCGTGGAGACTCACGCCCAGCAGCAACCAGTACCACATACCACAGTGCCGGGCATGGTGGCTCACGCCTGTAATCCCAGCAGTTGGGAGGCAGAGGCAGGGGGATTGCTGTGATGTGAGTTTGAGGCTGAGCTTAGGGCCAGCCTGAACCACAAAGCGAGACCCTGTCTCAAAAAACCTTAAAAAAAAAAAAAAAGAAAGAAAGAAAGAAAGAAAGAAAGAAAGAAAGAAAGAAAGAAAGAAAAAAAGAAAGTTCTCCCTGCCAAATGCTGCCCAATCAGAAATATCCTTTCACTTCTCAGATGCAGAAGCTATTTGGAAATCTAATTCCTTGGTTATGAAGTATTCAGTATATATATTTAGCTTGTAGTAATATCCACTCCTCTTTTCACATTCACACTCTTTTGAGTCCACAATATATTTTACGGAACCATGGGAGATGATCCTGTCTTCTTACTACTGCAGCAAAAAAATGTCCTCGAGAGAATTTCTATAGCCTCACTTCCACTCCTGAGACTTTAGTGACTGCCTTTTTGTAGTACCCTGGGTGTGCCTGGACAGCTGCCTTCTTAACTTCACATGGACCCGCTGTAACTGTGGTGGTTGTCAACGAACACATGATGAAAACAAGCATATTGAAAACAAGCATATTGAAAATGTAAAAAGTAATATGTCAACGTCATCTCTGACTTTCTTAAGTAGTATCAAATAACTATCGGATTAGATGTCACATCAGTATTATTTCAGCTAAGCTTTCCGGTTTTCTCCTTGTTTGGAACATGCTTGCCAACAACTCAAAGCAGATGTAAAATATCTGAAAGCATAGATATTTCTGCCCTGTATTTATGGAATATTTTCTGGGATGGAATCTACTTCCTGCAAAGCTTCAGAGCATATGTGAGAAGAGAAAGAAAAGTACTTTATGGGACCAGATGATTTTTAAACCTGTAAAACATAAATATTTAAAATGTTATTTGTACTTAAGTGTTGCTTTTAGTAAATAATGTATGTTAAAAATTTGTTTGATTCTTTTAAAAGTTCTACTCACAAGGAAAAGTCACTGTTTTCCATTCAAATTCATCTTATTTCATCGGTGAGTTACATTGGAAGTGGACAGTGAACTCTCTAGAAGGAAATCTACATGCTCTTCCTGTGCCACTTCTATATATTGCTCCTCTCAATACTCACTGGTTGAAAAAAATCTCTTTGTTGAAGCATTTTGAAAGTAGGAATCATAGCTGTGTTCATGGCAATATATCTCCTACTTCTTTCCTAAGACATATTTATAGTTTTCTATTTGGGAATTTAGATCTGTGTGGTTATAGAATACTAGCTGCATTACCTTTAAAAATAGGAATATCTCTTGTTATACAAGCCCTCCATTATCCAGCACTTTAATATGTTCTTAGGCCAACAGTGAAAATTATACTTTGAAGATTGAACAACTTTGAAGATAAAACAACTAAACCAATAAGGGTGATGTGGTGTTACTCACTGGTTAGATCTTACCTCTCTGACACTGGCTCCATCCCTCTAGTAAGAATTCTCTCCCTCACTTTACAGAATAACAACATAGTTATAAGGTTGAAGATGAGAAAAATGAACATGCATATATTGTGAGTCTGCTAAGTTTTCAACACTTTCTCTTTGCTGAAGCTGCTGGGCTCTCCCAGCACCTCTCCTCAACTCCTGAAGAGCTACCCTGGCCTTTGTGGTCTCATTAGTTTAATTCTGAGTGGATTTAGAGCATATATCTGTCTCCATGAGAACATAGCCTATAGTTTTCAGTATAAAATGTTATAATCCCTTACTTACTTTTTAAAATGTATTTATGTAATCATTTGCCTTGATTCATCTGCTAAAGTTCAACAAGTCTGAGGGTTTCCAGGTGTCGTCTGAGAAACATAGTGAACTATCACTGTCTGTCAGCCAACTACTCCAGAGCAAACTGTTCCTCTTAGTTTTTAATCTGTACATTATAAAGATTGATGGTGATCTCTTATTTCATTTGTATTGAAATGCAGAAGTTGTCCTCATTTAATCATTCAGTGCAAGGCTGTACAATGTCAAGTGCTTTGTTCATCATTACAAGGAACTCCAAGCCTCAGCAGCATTCTAAGGCTCTGAAATGTACTAACCAAAAACGATTAACACTATAGAAAGGATGAGCTTTGGAACCACATAAACTTGCCCATTTGATCCTGCTACCACTGCCTAATTGAATGAGCTATGATCTGCTGCCAGCTACCAGGCTTCCAGGAGCTCCAGCTTCATTACCACATATGTAATGAAGTCATCTATAGGATTCTTACATTGTATGTAGTAAATAAATTGTCTAGTAGAGTGAAAACTTAATGCATGGAATCATTTTTTTCATAATCATTTTGCCATTAAAGGAAAACTCAGATGTAGCCTAAATGCTGGTTTAAATTTTGTTGGAGCTAAAGCACATAGACCCTTCAAAGTTTTCTATTATTTGGAATGCTAAAATGTGAGAACCACATTCTGCCCAAAGTTCACTGGAGGAGAAAGTCTGTTTGTCCATTGAAGTCAGGGACCACAGAAGAATATTATTGTGAAAAAGAGATAATGGTCTCTCATATCCTGTCATACATTTTGCTTTTTGAACTTGCAAATTCAAAGAGTAGTAGCTATGACACGTATTTAACATTGACCCTTGTCAATAATGTTCAATCAAGTAACTCAGACAGACTAGCATATATATCAAATATCAGATGGATTATCTTATGTGGAAAACTCAGTATATATGAAGTATGAAGCAAAAGAGAGCTTATAGTGAGGGGGAATTGTAATCCAATGCAGACGATGTATGTAAAAATGTGTCTTGACTTCACACAATTGTTTATATGTTTTATATTGTCTTTGGCCTAAAAGTCTGATTTTCAATCTGTATATATGGTAATTAACTGTATAAGTTCTTGTAAGATACATCTCTGAATCTGATCCTAGAAAAATAAAAAGAAGATAAGGCAAAAGGGGAAAAGAATTGATGTGATATACACGCACCAATTCTTTATAGTGAATCTAATCTTTATGTATAGCAAATGTGCACTAATAAAATTTTTTTAAAAGAAAGTATGGAAGGCCAGAGATTTTTCTCAGTGGTTCCAATGCTTGCCTTGCAAGTGCAAGGTACCTAGTTCAGTCCTCGTTAATCACATACAACAATTCTGGGTGTGTTGACTCACGCCCAGCAATCAGTGCCACATAACACAATACTGGGTCTGTTGGCTCATGTCTGTTATTCTAGTACTTGGGAGACAGAGGCAGAAGTGTTGTGAGTTCTAAGCTTGCCCAGGCTACATAGTGAGCTCAGCACCAAACTGAACTATAAAAGTGAGACCCTATTAAAAAAAAACAAAACAAAAAAACAAAACAAAAAAAAAACATAGAAATGAAAAGGAAAAATAAATTTTCTGAGAAATTTTGCTAAGTAGACATGTTACTCTTGAAATCTATACCTCATTCTGTAGTATCTAACCTCAAAATATTTTACATCTTCCATTGGTGAATACTGTCAACTGGTTTTTTTCTTTCAGCAATCCTCCTTCATATTTTATTGATGAAATATTCTTAATAATATTCACACAGTAAGTAAGGTAGTACATGGATAGTCAATCTAAGGTGATTCCTCGATCACTTCATGGGACATTCTAAACAATAAAAGATGGAAATGAAATTTTAATTATTCTAATATTAGAAGTAAGAAAATTTGGAAAAGAGCCACAGAGATAAATTAAAAGTTTCATTTTTCTAGCATCCAATTTCTTTCTTCTTTCTCGTATCCCTGTTTTCACACTAAATGTTGTACAAAGCTTATCCAGTCATAACTCCAAAGACACATATCTTAGTACACATTTTATATCTAGGATAACTTTGTGTTTAGCCATTTCCATTGTAGTGCACATGGACATGCAGTTCTATTTAAATGCAACACCTGGTTTTACCGACTGCACTGTCATGGCACTATGAATTTCTATTTGCATTCTACTGCATTTGAGAACACACATTTGCAATTATAGTAAATGAGAAACTGTTATTTGGGAGAAGAGACCAGCTTCTTTTAAAATTCTTTTTCCACTATGAGACTTGAATGATGTCATCATTTTTGTTTTTATCATTTACATTTTTTCATTATCTGTAAGCAGTGCCAGATATAATATACTTTTTAGATTAAAGAGACTTCATGGCTCTTTCATAGTTATACATGTCAAATTTTTCACACTTATGATTTTTACATTTTCTGTCACTGGAAGGAAGTGAATATACTTTCTGCTGAATTCATATTTTATACTATATTTAATTTTTTCAACCCAGCTAGTTCAATTCTCCCCTTCCTTCGCTGGGAAAAAAAAAAAAAGAAAAAAAAAACTATGTGTCATTGAAACAATCACAATTTCAGGTTGAAGGTTAAGTAAATTTTAATAGCTCTAGTGCTTCTCTCGATGTGAGCATTTTAAAGCATGTATAAACTCTCCTACTTATGCAAAATTTATTTTCTTTTGCTTTATATACTTTGCTTTTAGCTCAAAATTTGAAAACTAAGTGACCTGGAGGCGTATAATGGTTATAAGCTAATAAACAGCTACAAAAGTTACTGTGTAGTCAGAAGCTAAGCCACTGACCAGGATGAAGCTCTGACTTTGATTACTGATAAATTTCTTTTTCTTTAGTACCGGCAGATTTTTTAAATTTCTACATCTGAGTTTTTTTAAGCAGTGAAATAAAGTTTCGTATTTTGTTACCAGAGAAAATATTTCTTTTGATGTGTTAATTGTATATAAAAGTCAGTGGTGGGTGACATCATGTTCTGTCAGTATTATAGGATATTCTCTGAAAATTCTCAAAAGAGAGAACTCTGTGTGAGTGTGTTACTGGGAAACTAGAAGATTTCTCTTACCCAAATGGTCATATTAATTATAATTTCATTACTTTGTGTATATATATATATATATATATATATATATATATATATATATTCTAACTTTAGCAGCAGAATGCCTAAAGACCAATCACTTAATCCTAGAAAATAGAAAATCCTAGAAAAATGTTATTGCTAAATGTTATCTAATCCAATGTAAGTCCTGCTTTTTGATTTAACTGCAATGATCAAGTCTTTTAATATCTTTTGCACTCTTTTATTGATCATGTGAAAATAGCAGTATTTCTCACTTCTCTAATATAAGCAATTTAATAAATTATTAATGCTTATCGAGTATTTTAAACTATAGCCTTCAAGCATGGACACTAATAAATAATGGTATGTGAGAAAAGACTCACTTCAGGAGCAACTTTACAGTACTCATCCCAACACTAAATCAGATAGTGGTTGATGGCCTTTCCTTTGGAACCACAGTTCATACATGTTTCTCCATCATACTGCTCCTTATAATCTTCAAGCAAACACATAAATATACTTTAGAGGTAGTTTATTAACATCCTCTCTACTCTTTGTGAAGTTAGTAGGAATATATTTCAGGGCTTCTAAGATTGTATCCTTTTTCTACTTTCCTTTTAAATTGTCCTTTGCAGTTAAGTAGAAGGAAATAAGCTAACCAAGTGTCTGACTTACATCTACTTCATCAGATTAAAATTGTACCCAACTCTTGATCACTCAGGCTCCTTAGAGGAAATTCACAGACAGCCAGGGATAGAGATTATGAATAACTATACGTTATATAGAAAGTAACTGCTTTATAGTTACATATGATTTATAGTAATGAAAAATTTACACTTATGCATAATTTTAAATAACAATCCCTGAATAACTTAAATATGAAGTTGTGTACAAGATGAAAGATATATAAATATAATAAAATAATTACAAATATGAAAGGATACTGTATCGATATATAAAGTGAACTACTATTAGATTGCATGAGTATTTGCAACTGTTGAAAGAACCAAGCAATATGCGTTAGCAGTGGTGAGGTATGAATGTTCTTTATTCAGTTAGAGCTCATTAGTTATTTATAGAATGCTCACATAGACTGCTCAAGATCGAGTTTGACGAGATCAGTTAGGAACAGTTCTGTCTGAAAGAACTAAACAACATATGAGTGAAATAAAATACAGTATTAAGTGCTATAAAAAACCTAACAATGCACCAAAGAATCAGAAATGATGAAATGTGAGATGGAATTCAAAGAATTGTTAGTTTTCCAGATAAATAAGTAAAGAAAGAACTTTGAGTGGAAAGAAGTGCATGAGTAAAAAGTAGAATACATGGTATAGTATGCTCCAGAAATTGATGTTGCATTTAATTTGGAGGGTGGTGGGGAGTAATGAGAAAAACAGTAAACAGTGTAATAATAAAACTGGAAGAGGTGAAACAGTATCAGGTTTCAATGAACCTGAATATTTTACCATAGTGGATCATATTAGTAGCTCTCAAAACAAAACAACAACAACAAAAAAACACCAATGAGAGAGAAACTATTTTGCCCTCTCCACATCATTTTTAATGTTCTAGGGGCAGTTTTGGTTGTTAGGTAGTTATTCTACTGATATCTAGTTTGTAGAAGCCAACGGTGCAGCTAAGCATCCTACAATGAACAGGACAGCCCAGCGATAAAAAGGAAAAAAAAAATCTCTTCAATGCAAATAGCACCGCTATTAAGAAACTGTGATGCAGATAATAAAATTGTTTATTTTACTTTTTTAAAAATTTTGTGGGATTTTGTGCTGTTTTGTTTTGTATATTAAAAGTAAAGCTATGCCCATTTAGGAAACTACCAAAATATTTCAAGCAGGTAATAATGACAATAAAATGTAAGAAATTTAAAGTATTCAGAGGAGACACGATGGGTAAATAAATAGAAGAAGTTGTGAAGTTTACCTTACTGAATGGTGTTTGAGATACAAACAAAACTAGAAAGTGAATGTGAGCATTTCAAACTTGGATGGTTCTAGGCATTTCATGGGTTTCATAAAGTCTCAAAGGTTTGTTTATGATGCCATGAGTTTGGGGTTTGTGTAAATTCAGTATAAGATGACATGTGGTAAACTAGCTATATAGACTCAGAGCTCTGGGAAAGTGTACATTGACTTCTTGAAATGTCAGATGTCACTGAGTGCTTTGAAAAGGCACAAAGAATCATTGGATAAGTCAGGCAAACCAGTGACCTCACTGAACTCCATCCCATTCATGAGTCAATAAAAGAGGCAAGTGGAGTAAACTAGGTCTGCGGGTGTTACATGTTATATCTTCCACAGAAATTAGCAATGAGTTTTAAAATAAAAATGCCTCAAACAACATTGCTTTAAGTGTATGTATATAAAAAGTGAACACTATCAATTGGCAATTTTACCTTTAAATTTATAGTTGACTGAACTGAATTAGCTACTCAGCAATTTCTTGAAATCATGATCCTTTTCTAACTTATTCCTTACTTAGATTCTGGATGAATGATTTTGCCACTTATAAAAATTTTCATAAAGCCTCTCACCCCCTCTTCTCCACTGGAGCCCCATAGCACAGTTGCCGAGAAATGGGAGCTTTTGGCCACCAACTCCTCATAGTTCATCCCAACAACCAACTTAACTTGACTCTTTACCAATATTTCCCTCCTCTTCTCTTTTAAAATGTATCTCCAGTGTTCTGACACCTCACTCTATAATCTTATCCGGAGAGTTTTCTCCCCCATTATCTTCTGCTTGCCTAGAAAGAATATTGTACAATGCTCCTTTGTTCCTCCTTTCTCTTTTAATTTATGCCACTGCTGGATGGAATTTTAACTCATACAGTCCACTGAAATATTTCCCTCACCAGAGTCAACATGGATTCTGTGTTGTCCTGTGTGCCCTGATTTTGTTTTCCTGGACGTTTCAACAGGCTCAGCACAGACATTTGCTTCCTTCTTCTTGAAGCTCTTCTATATCATTCTTAGGACTTGAGTTCTTTAAACAGATGCTTGAATTAGTAACCCGTGCTGTCCAGTCTTTGGAGGATGAAATTCCTTAAAGAACGACTTACGACCATTGCACCCTTACATTTTCAAGCTGTACTTCTTTCTTGCTTTGTCTCCCTCTCTGAGTGTTTTCAGCAATGTCTGGAGATGAAGACTGACCCACAGTTATCCAAAGGTGTGAATATCACCTAGGTGTTCAAAGTTGTGTATTTTATTATGTTAACTGAGAATTCTCTTCTGACCTTTAAGTATATCTATTACAGCTGAGTGTCTTTAGATGTCCGTAATCATGTCAAATATAGCATGTGCGAACATGGACATTCTGAACCGTCTGAACTGGTTTTATCTTACCCCACTTAATGGAATCATTCATCCAAATCATCACGAATCAGTACCAGAGAAATTATTACTTTGAGCTCTCCTTTAAATATTTTAAAAGATCCAATATTTTAAATCAAATCAAAGTATGACGGCATTTCTCCCCAGCCACATTCCACCAGCCTTACTAAGCACAACTCAGCCACGTCAAGTATCACTTTTCTACCTAAACTCTTACAATGGCATGCCAATCTTCCTATTTCAATAGCTCTTTCTCTTCTGCCCTAATCTCCTTTTATTATCTAGTAAGAAATTAAAATTATTTAGAATAAAATGAGTCATATTATATTGCTTGCTTTTCTGTTGGAATGTTTTCCCTGGATTCCTATTCAAATTAGCATGGTGCCGAATCTGCTTTCCGGAAGCTTCCTGTGTCCATAACCTGTCTCATTTAATTTGGTTTCTCCCTTCTTTCTCTCACTACATCCATCCACCTCCTGGTACTTTCTAGAATATCCAAAAGAAAGTTTTCCTTCATGGCTTTAGCTTTTCCATGTGCCCATCTTGTTTTCCTTGGCTTTGCATAATTACCCTTTTGCTTTCCACACGTTGGGTTTATTCTTGATTTTATCTCTTCGGAAATGTCCCTCTTGATCAAAATACAAAAGTATATTTTGTTTTCATTTCAGTGCACAGCTCATCTCTCCTATAGTTATGTACAATGCTGATTTATTTTAATTGTCTTTCTAAAGATTTAGAATATTGTATCTATTACAGCAGGCACATGGCCTTGTGTGGTTATATGTGTTTCTAAAACAGTACCTAATACTAATAAAATATAAGTTTGTTCTTTCTTAGTGAGAAATTATTGAAATGCTGTCATTAAAATAACATAATAGGACATTTAAGAAAATAAAGTGCTATATGCTGAATTTGATAATATTATATTTAGTAGATGGTTCAGAACAGGTTTTTCCCTGCCACCTGCCAAAAATAGATATGAATTCTAATTAACTCTAATTTACAAATGTGTAACAAATTTAAAGTGTTTCAAAATCTAGAATACCCTGGGATAACTTGATGGTTATTAAATTATATTTTAAATAATTATATTTGTATTTTGATGTTAAATTTGCAATCAATAGTCTTGAACACAGTGCTGATTTTAGCAGAGTTTCATTGAAAACATGAAGAAAGCTTGGCTGCTCTGTGATTTAACATCCAGGGGTTTCGATTGAGAGCTTCCTGGTAGTATGTCTTGTGGGTAGCAGCTGTGGCTGTGGTTTGCAGGGGCAACTGTGGTTCATATTTCTGTCTCTTCGCCTGGGAAGCTATAGTGTGTCTTAGTTGCCATTGAATGATAGCCACTTAGATTACTCAGTGCTACACGATGCCGCCATCACCTAGCAGTAAAAAGCATATGCTGTCTTGTTTAAAGTTGTATTTCAACCTTATGCTTCTGCTCCACGCTTTGAATGTAGCTTGCTTTTGATCTGAACACTGTGTTCCTAGAGTTGCTCAAATTTTAGAAGTATAATAATTCTGTTGATGAAGATTATGACAAATTTGGTGGTGGTACTGATGTTGAT
>PVIR01033254.1:0-18186 GCA_004026965.1 Petromus typicus | reverse complement strand
GCTCAAGACAGGCCACCACAGGGACAAAGACTGAAGCCCGGGTCACCCGCCCGATGCAGCCCTGGCGAGGTCGGCAGGGGCCTCCTCACCTCCCCATCTATCTGCCCCGCTCTGGGGCTCTCTGCTCTCCTCCCCAAGGAGCACAGTGAGCACACTTCCCGCTGGCTGAACCGGAAGCTGAGTTTTACAGAGACAGAACCCCCACTGTGCTGGTCCTGTGGTCACAGCCATTTGCCCTGGCTTGGGTGACCCTTCTGATGGGGCCCCGGGGCAGCTGGCTGAGCCCGGGGCTGGCATCAGAGCCCAATAGCTGGGTGTCCCAGGGGCACGGTGGCTCTGGGCCAGGTCTCGGAGATGCCTCCCCCCACTCTGGCCCAGGCTCAGGGCACAGTGCCCACCCTGTCACTGCCAGCCTGTCCCTCCCCGAAGCACAGGTGTCACGGGAAGCCTGTCCCCTGGCAGGAAGCAGGTGTGGTGGGAGTGGATGGAGCTCTTTCCCTCTGGCAGGGCAGGGCCTGCAGCCCGGCACCACCCCAGATGGACATCTCCGCCCCGTCGTGAGGGAGTCCACTGGCAGGCGGCTTGCTCCTGGGCAGCGGGGCGCCTTTCTAGCTGGGAGCTCTGTCTGCAGAATCGGCTCCGTTTGGCTTCCCAGTCCCTGGGGGCTGCCCAGCGCTGCAAAGGGAAAACCCAAAACAGAACCCGAACAGGGAAAGTGAAAGCAAAAGAGCAGTTCTTGCAGGCCCTGTGTCCACAGGCTGCTGGCCACAGCTGGGGTGCTGCCCTGGCCCCTTGGGGCGCATTCCCAGAATTTATCAGCCCCACCTCCAGATTACGCTGGGGCTGATTAAATTAGCAAATGCAATCACAATCTGAAGCGAGTTAATTGAGAGAATTTATTTGGACCTGACAGTTTTATGCATGTTTGATTAAGTATTACAAGGTTTGTTTTTGATTCTGCATAATTTAACTTTAAATCCTGCACTGGGGGGCCCATCCACCATCAACGACCAAAATAAACCTCTTTGAAGATGTGTCCGTTTATGATTTATCTCTGAGTGCAATAGCTCCCACATTTTTTGGTGTTGTTGCCAAAGTGACAAATATGTTGAAAGTAACATCCTATTCACCTCATAAATCTCCTGAAACGTATACAATTCATTAAAAGTTTTGAAAGATGTACAAGTTAGCATTTATATGGCAACAGGTGACATATAAATGCGTATGTTTGCCTCCTGAGCCTGCAATAAAACATCGCCCTGGGTCCCCTGGGGCCCTGGAAGTCCCCCCCACCTGGGCGGCCATGATTGGCGTGGCTGCAAATCTCCCCCGTCAGCCCCACACTGACCAATCAACACTTGAGTCTTCTGTGAAACTGGTCTGGAGGGAACACAGCCCAGGCTCGGGGCTGGGGCCCCGGGACGAGCGCTGGCCTTGGATGGCCACCCAAGTGCCCTTTGCAGTCTGGGTCCAGGTTTCAGGGACACCCAGGGCCTGCTGCCCAGGGACCACAGCTGCCACCACGATGGCTGAGTGGCCACTCCCTCTCAGGTTTCTGCCCACCAGCCTTGCCCATGGCTTCTGGTGGGCACTGGACCCTTCTGTTTGTGATGAGACATTTACTGAGTGCTTGCCTTGCTCTCCCTTGCCTTAGCTAAGGGTCTCACGTCGTTCAGTCCTTTGCTTTCTTCGCTGTGCTGTGGCTGGACCCTGGGCCTCCAGCAGGCTGAGCGGGGCCCGAGCTGCACCTTGGCCCGGGGATGCGGAAGGCGTTGGCCCCAACCTCAGAGCTGCTTCTTGCTGCTGGAAGGGGTCAGGGGACTGTGCAGCTGGCCTCAAAGGTCCCCGTGACTGTCGTGAGAGTGTCCTAGACCGGGGTGGAGGGCCACCACCTTCTCCCATCGGCTGAGGCCACCCTGGGCCAGAACAGGGCCAGATTCCCAACCACATAGGTCCCCAGGGCGGCAGGAGGCAAGGAGGCTCTGTCCTGGGGGCCTCGACCAGCGGCTGCAGCAATGGGGACAAGGCAAGACCAGCTGGGGTGCCACACAGCGGGACAGATGAGGAGAGTCAGCCAGGCTGGAGAGGGCCAGGAGGGGGGGCTTGCTGCGCTGCCTGGTCCCCCAGAACCCCTGCAGGGGGACAGGAGCAGCAAGGGCGGTGGTGACTAGTGCACGGCACTCCCGGGACTACCCATCACACATGTGACCACGTGCTCACAACCTCTTGCTGCCTGAGAAGTGGCACCCCACTGGCATCAACCTGTTCGGGCGGCTAACACAGGTGCTGTATGTGGTCAGAAGGCACAGGCTGAGGTTGGGCACGCAGCCTGGGCCTCTCCAGACCCTCATATGCCCGTCTTTCTCTGCCTGATGTGTTTTAACACCCAGTGAGGCTGGATGGAGGCGTGTCCCAGTGATTCAATTTTATATTAAAATTCAAAGACTCTGTCTCCAAACCCAGTCACTTGCTGAGGTCCTGGGTGTCGGCAGGGCACTGGAGACTTGATGTGAACTGGGGACCCGGACACTTGCCCGCAATGAGCCTTCCCGTCCTCCAGGTCTGAGCCAGGCGCTGACCTGCAGTTGTGCGGGCGTCTGGCCTCTGAGCTGTGGCCCCGGGAAGACCTGGACAGGCTGGAGACCCCGATGCCTAGTCAGCTCGCCGCATGGCTGCTGGAGGGGACACCACCTCTCCTTGGGCAGCCCAGCCGTCCTCCCAACATGGCGGCTGTCACGGAGCCCTTGCTCTCTGCAACAGATCCAAGCTCAAGATGGCAAAGCCACAGGGCATTTTTCGTTTGTTTGTTGAGACAGGGTCTCGCCTGGTAGTTCAGGCTGGCCTTGAACTCACAGCAGTCCTCCTGAGCCTGCCTCCCAAGTGCTGGGCTTACACACATGAGTCACCAGCATCGTGGGATGTGGTTACTGGGTATCAAACTCGGGACCCTGCGCTTGCCAGGCAGATGCCCGAACCATTGAGCTAAACCCCGGCCCCCACAGGGCATTTTGTGCCCCAGCCCCAGAGGTCGCTTCCTCTGCTGCACATCCTGCCACACAGGTTGACCACGGGCAGTGTGCACGGGGCACCCTTGGGAAGGGACTGTGGCAGGCCACCTGGGCGGCTGGCCTCACCCCAGCGGTGCCATTTCCCACACCAGCAGAGAGAATTCCACCCCCAGTCAGGCCTGTGTCCTGACGCTGCTCTCTGGAGAGGAGTAGCCCAGGGGCCGAGGCTCTGATGGCCAGGAGGGCAACAGCCAGTGTCCGAGCTGGAGGCTGGGTCTGGGCCCCCGTTCTGGGCTGCTCCCCACAACACCACCAGTGATGTCCACAGAGACCTCTGAGGCTTGGCCTGGGGCATGCTGGAGGACATGCCGTGGGGGTCAGACCCCGGGATCTCACAGCAGGGCACGCCACACCCCTGTGGGCTAGCATTTTGTCACCGAGGGCCATAGAGAAGCAGTCATTGGTAAGACAGCATGCGCTGGCCACAGAGTTCCCGCCCCACAGTGGTGCCCGCTGGGCACAGAGGTGGGACATGCAGCAGCTGCCCGCGGAGGCTTTGCCAGGCTTTCGGAGTTAGGACTGGAGATTAGAAATGGCTCTTGTTCTGCTCAAACACGGGCACAAACAGCAGCGTGTCCTCAGGCTCCCACCCGGGACGCTGCCCTTTCCTGATTTGGGGGCACCCCAAGCATGGGCACCCTCTTCACCTCAAGCTTCTGCACTCTGAGGCCAGGAGAGTGTCCACAGGAGCCTCTATACACTGCCCACGTAGCTTCTCATACACCGCGTGGCACTGGGCACCGGGGCAGCTTCTAGGAGGCCAAGGCTGGCACGGCCCTGGGAAACAGCACAGTGGGCACTCGGGCCTTGCTCTGTGGCTCCAGCACCCACAGAGGCAACCCGAGCCGGAGGAGGGGACGGACTCATCCCCACACTGGCAGGCGGGACGGGCGTGAGTGGCCATGTGCGAAGGCCAAGTCACTCCAAAAACGCCCACAAGGGCTGGGCTTCGGCTCGGTGGCGAGTGCCTGGCACTCCAGCCCTGTCTTCGTGCCCCACCTCCAGTTCTGGACAATCCAGGGGAGCAAAGCCTCCGGGCAGCCAGAGCTCTGTGTCCCTTCCCCAGGGCAAGGGTTCCCAGAGCAGCCAGGCTGCAGGCGCTGTCGGCTCCGTGGGCCTGAGTCCTGACACAACAGTGCTGCTCCGGGACAGACAGCCTCTCCCTGCGAGCCGGGTCCCCCCAGTGTACGGCACTGCACACACTGTCCCAGCAGGTGGCGCCAGGCCACTGTCAGGTGAGGCCGTTTTCACACCGGAACCCTCAACCTTGAACTATACCGCAGCGAGGGAGGGGCAGGGGCAGAGCAGTGGCAGCTACACTCCCCAGCAGAGTTGGCATCTGCATGGGGGTGATGGGACCGGTGGGGAGGGCCCCCCAACCCACAGTCTAGGGCTGACTAGAGGAGATGGCAAGATGGGAGGACCTGCGGGCAGGAGCTCTGCGGGTCGAGGTCTCCGGCTGGATGGGTGGGAGGAGCCACAGTCTGCCTGGAGGACTCTGACTTGGACCTGTCGAGCTGCTGTGAAGAGGACTTCCGGGAGGATGGCCGAGCGGTGGGCGGCAGAGAAAGTGCCTAGGGCGATGTGGTGTCCTGACAGGAGCACGGCGGTGTGCGGAGGGAAGGGAGCCCGGGGGGACCGCGAAGGAGCTGAAGCGAGTCCACAGGGAGAGCACAGAGACTCCAGCAGAGGGGACCCGAGCCGGCCTTGGGAACAGCCAGTGCGGCCCAGCAGCGGCCGCAGCACATTGCACTGGCTGGTGAGTTAGGCGGGTTCAGCAGTCCTCGGGAGAGGGGCCCTGGCTGGCAGACGTCTTGAGAGGGGCCAGCCAAGCTCGGAGCAGCTGCCCACGACCCTGTCTTGGGGCTTCTGGCCGGCGTTTCAGTGCGGGCGCGGAGTTCAAGTCAGGGGGAGATACATGGACTGTTGCAGGTTCAAAAAACCTGGTTCCAACTCACAGCCCAAACCAGCCTGAGCCTCAGTGGAACTAAAGGTGCAGGCTGGCTGCGATTAATCAGCACGGCTCTGGACTCCGTCTGCCCACGGTGCGTCCACCGGTGCCCGAGCTAGACTGTTTTAATCTTCCCTTTCTTTTTTTCCCCCTCTCTCGTTTCTTCTTTCCTGGTTCTTGTTCTTTTGGTTTTTTCCTCAAATGTTCGAACACGGTTTCTAAGTTCTTTCGTTGTGCTGTTGTGTTCTTGTTTTTATTTCTTCCTTTTCCTTTCCTTCTTGCCTTCCTCACCAGTCTTCCGGTTTGTACGGTCGTTTGTCCTCTAGTCCTGCTTCTAACTTTTCCTCTGCCCCTGTCTCTGTTTCGCCTCTAGCCTTTCTGAAATCTTCCCTGAAGATAAAATCGCCCTTGGGCTTATTTACTGCATACAATTTTCTGGTTCATTTTAGATTTTATATAAACACAACTCTGGTTCACACAGTTAAAGGTGTAAATTAATAGTTACCAGTTTGTCATTTTCTAGGCTGCTTTTGAAGCCAGTGTTACTGCTCACTGCACTACTTTAGCCAAGGTGACATAACTGTGCTGTCAGTTGCTCTTTCTGGCCTGTGAAGACTGAGACTGCCGGAGGGTATTTAAAAACCAAAACAAAACAAAAAACCTTAGGTCATGCCAAAGAACTGCTGGCTGAGCCAAGTAGGAAGAAATTTCTCATCCTCACTAAATTGAGGTTGAATCTTTTTAAAAAATTTAATTGCAGGCTGGGGATTTAGCTCAGTAGTTCCGGCGTTTACCTGGCAAGTGCAAGGTCCTGTGTAACCCGATAACTTCATAGCACAATGCTGGGCATGGTGGCTCACACACCAGTAATCCCAGCGCTCAGGAGGCTGAGGCAGGAGGATTGCTGAGTTTGAGGCTAGCCGGGGCTACATAGTGAATTTGGGGCCAGCCTGAACTACAAAGTGAGCCCCTGTCTCAAAAAAAAAAAGAAAGAAATTTAATTGCAATGTAGTAGATATTTATAAATAAAATGGTTTTTTTTAAGTCCTCTATGAAAAAATAAAACAAAATTTCATAACAGATTAAAGAATAACATTAGCTAATATGCTGTGTACCGTATTTCTGAAAGAATGGCCAAAATGTTACAGAAAAAGCCACAGACAAAAAAACACCTTTACAAAAAGGTAAGCAATAGATAATAGTGCAAAACTTTCTTTTTAATGACAAAGATGCCTAGAAGTATAAATGAAACAGGTTAGCACATTTATTGAAATGTTTTTCAAACTATGGAATATATAATTTGAGGAACTTTTAGAATTTCTCCCTACTTCCTATTTCTTTTTTTGTTGTTGTTCTCTTAACATTTGATAGAACTATGTACAATAAATTTTTATTGTATTTTACATATGAGAGCACCCACAGGATTTTACATCAATTAGAAGGAAGAGACTGTTTTTTTTTTTTTTTTTTTTTTTTAGGTTTTTTTGAGACAGGGTCTCGCTGTGGTTCAGGCTGGCCCTGAGCTCAGCCTCAAACTCACATCACAATCCTCCTGCCTCTGCCTCCCGAGTGCTGGGATTACAGGCGTGAGCCACCACGCCCGGCACTGTGGATGTGGTACTGGATGTGGTACTGCTGGGTGTGGGTCTCCACACCCAGTATTGTTATGTGGTTACCGGGGAATCGAACCCAGGCCCTTGCGCTTGCAAGACAGGCGCCGGAACCACCGAGCTAACTCCCGGGCCAGGAAGAGACTGTTAAGGAGGGCCTCGTCCTATTTTCTCAGAGCATGAAAGTCAAGAGTTCAGTTGGGGAAAACGGTTCAGACTGCCAGATTAGGTGGATGTTAAAGGCCTCTGGGTGGATAACAGAAACTGGGAACCCAAGTATTTCAAAAGCACCCTCCACACACACTATTCTTAAACACTGCCCCACTGTCACCACTGCGGACTCCGGCCGTGACTTAGGAGATATCATTCCAAAGATGTCTGTCCCATTAGGCAAAGTCTCAAACATTCATTCAGGCTTGGGCACAGGGATGACCTCTCCTCCTTGCCCAGGATAGGAAGAAACTCACAGCTCTTGGACACCACTGACCCAGTCTCCTTGATTTTAGCCCTTATTTCCACTTTTAGAAACAACACAGCATTAACCTTTTTTTAATAGAAAAACATTAACACATTTTAAGCATAATGTAACACTCATCATAGAAAATTTGCACCTATATACGGTACATTCCATCCCCCTTTTCCCACTGCGCTCTCTCCACACGTCCCCTCCCCTCCCTATGCACAAAAGCATTTTTTCCATTTTCCTTCAGTGTTCACTTTTTTCTTGTCCTCTTTCCTACCCCCTTGTTCCCATTCCAATTTGAACATTTTTCTTCCCATCTCCTAGTATCTATTATACATTTTGGTCCTTATTTCCTCTTTCGGCTTCTCAAACCAGAGAAACAATACAGTATTTATTTGCTGTTTCTACTTCTTAGTCTGAAAAGTACCTTTTTATTGTAGATGGCTATTTTGGATTTGGTCTTTAAATCTGGGGGTATCTTTTTTGAGCTCTTTATATATTCTAGGTAATAGAATATTATTAGTCAAGAGATAGAATCTTGCAATAGACTAAAAACCAGCTATACCTGGAAGACACCTCTGAGAAATAGCCATTTCCTAAGGATTCAGATTACAGCTTCTGTGGTTGATATATGCCTCTTTTACATTTCTTTTTCCAAAGAAATGTTCATTTGTTTGGTCAGAGTAGAAAAACGTGCACAGGAGTGAAAATGAGCTCTAATGCTAACACATAACCTCTGCCAACACTCACTTGGCCCGGGATTTTACCCAGGATTTTAAGAACACGTCTGAAGCGTAGTGGGTCATCCTCCCTGTTGCCTTGTGACCTGCTGGATTCAGGTGGGATCCCCTTCCCTCCCTGGCTTGGCCCCTGATTTTGTATTTGTAATTTCTTCTTCCTCTTCTTTTTTTTAATGGCAGACTTTTCAATGTGTATACTCTGCAGGCCCCACAAAACTTACTTCCAGCCTGACTGCCTGACACCCTTGGTCAAGATCTAACCGCAATCCATGACAGTGGCTGGGGCTCTTCTGGGACATCAGCCCCATTACCCATGGACCTTCTCTGGCCATGCATGCAGTACTGTGCCCTGTGCCTGGGAAGCCCCAGTCTGGCCCAGCACCTACCACTCCTTCTGTTCTCTGTCCCTCATCCTGTTCTCCTCCCTGGGAGGTGGGCACCTGGAGGTTCTCTATTGGCGCGTCTGCTCCTTTGCGCGCGCCGAAGTCAGCCGGCTGCTCCCGGGCTGGCACAGCCCCATGCTGCCCGCAGCTAAGGGATCCGGAACCAGTAAAGGCTGGGCGGGCTCTGCTCCTTCTCTGCAAGGACCTCGACAGGACGCGTGGAGTGGCTCCCTGGGCCACAGGCGAAGCCCCAGAGACACACAGGTGGCACCTGCGTTGCCTCGTCTGCGCTGGCAAGTGGCCCTCCCTGAGCCTTGCTCACTTGCCCTTCTGTCCGCGACAGGGACACGGGGTGGCTGGGTCCGGATGACCCTCAGAACACACCCACAGCCAGCAGGACGCTCGCCGCTGCTTCGCCGCTCATCTGGGTGGATTTACGCCGTGCAGAAGGACGCGGAGCCCGTGCTGGGTACGCCCTCGCTGCCCTGCCTCCTCTCCCGGGGCCGGCCGCCCCCTGCGTCCGCAGCAGCGACCGAGAGAGCAGGGGTCAAGACTACCGCCGGCGGGGACCAAGGTCCAGGAGTCCAAGACCGAGAAAAACCCTTGCCCCTTATTCGGGCACGCGCATGCGCACTGGCGACCGCGCGGGCAGTGGTCTTTGCGGTCACGCCTGCGCAGAAGAGCAGCTCAGCCCAGATCGCGCATGCCCTCTATTGATCTGGCGTAGAACAAGCCGGGAAGCCGGCGAAGGCCTGGGGCGGTGACGTCAGGGGACGTTAGAGGCGGGCACGCGCACGCAACCCGCTGCAGAGTCGAGTTCCAGGACGCTCCGCGCGGGCCCGAGACAGGCGAGGGTAAGCTCCGCGATGGAGCGAAGGCTGTGGTGGGGGTGGGGTCGCGCTACGGTGGCCGCTGAGGGACGGCGCTACGGCTCCCACGCTGGGCCAAACGCCTCCAGCAGCCGACCCTGGGTGCTTTCTTCCCTTTAAGCGAGCCCCAGGCAGGGGTGCGTGAGGGATCGCGCCGTCGCCCCGAGCCTTGAGCAGCATGCGGTCGCCCAGCTCTCAGAGTCCTGGAGAAGAGAGGCGCCCGCAGGCCCGGACCACGGTTCCGCTGCGGAAAAGGCAGCGGGTGAGCTGCGGCGTGGCGGGCGGGGGCGGCAGCGGGCCTGGGGCGGTCTCCAGGGCAACGAGCCGCTCCAGTACCCGGAAGTGGCGCTGCGGGCGCCCGGGGCTGCGGCCTGGAGATTCGAGGGCTGTGATATCAGCGGCCTGGGGCCCTGTCGCGCGCCTGAGCGGACATGGGGTACTTGTCCCCGGGTTGGAGAAGCATTTTATCGGCAACCCCAGTTGCCAGGCGACCGCGTCGCGCCCAGATGAGGGCGTCAGGGCCCACTCCGCGGCATGGGCTGCGGGCTCTGCCTACGCCAGCCGCCTGCTCCCGTGGCCATTTGCTCAGACTTCGGCCGCGAGGGGGAGCTGGACCTAAGTCCATCAGAGGCCAGAACGCTTGACCACATCCTCCCTGTTCTGTTACCAACTTTCCTTCTCCAATCTTAATCCTGAATGTTCCTTTCTGTTTCCATACACACATCACTTTGGCAGCTGCAAATAACACCCACCGGGTGAAAACAGATGCTGCATGCTGCTTTTCTGTGGCCTGAGTCTGAAAGGCTGCTGCTGTCCGTGGCAAATGGCCTGTCCCTGACCAGACCCTGTGCCTTGCCAGAGCACCCCAACAGGTGTCCCCTGGGTGTCCCCAAGCAGACACGGGAGTGCAGAGCAGGAGCAGTTGGGGAGGGGGCTGGGTTACCTGCCCAAGGTCATACTTCAGAAATGGCAGCACCAGGGGTCAGGCCCAGCAGTGACTGTAAAAGCACCTGTCACTCACCTCAGACCTGGTTCTCTGTGGGACACCCATCAAGCATTGTTGTCCCTGCATAAAACACAGGCATCTGGGACAGTCATGGACACGGTCAAATTGAAACGGGGAGGGCCGGGGATATAGCTCTGGTTCCAGCGCCTGTCTTGCAAGCGCGAGGGCCCGGGTTCGATCCCCGGTAACCACATAACAATACTGGGTGTGGAGACTCACCCCAGCAGCAACAGCACCACATACCACAGTGCCGGGCGTGGTGGCTCACGCCTGTCATCCCAGCACTCGGGAGGCAGAGGCAGGAGGATTGCTGTGATGAGAGTTGGAGGTTGAGCTCAGGGCCAGCCTGAACCACAAAGCGAGACCCTGTCTCAAAAAAAAAAAAGAAGGGAGGAGCTGCTGATGCCCCACCACCTCTCCCGTCCTGGTTGGTTTGGATGTTGGCTGCCCGCAGGAAGTCCACCCTGGGAACTCTGGGGACCTGTCCCAGAGTAGGCACTTGGAGTTTTCACTTCATGGGTCCCCGTGAACATCGTCTGGAGGCCTATGGAGTATGCCGAGTCTGAGGTCTTGGTTATGCCTCCTGCCCTGCCCAGTTTCCCAGGGAGGGTTGCCTCGTCGTGCCCTGGGACTGAGGTGGTCCTCTCCTTATTCCTCTCTGCAGGCCGTCACCTGCCCCAAGTCCCAGCTGCAGTCTCCCAGGCCTAGGTGCCCATGACATCTATGCTCACCGTCACCTGGACGCTGCACCGCCACTGTGAACTAGCGCCGCTGCTGCCTCTGGGTCCAATGCCGGTGATACCCATCCCGCGGCGGGTGCGCTCCTTTCATGGCCCGCACACCACCTGCCTACACGCTGCCTGCGGGCCTGCACGCACCTCCCATCTGGTGCGCACCAAGTACAACAACTTCGATGTGTATGTGAAGACACGCTGGCTGTTTGGCTTCATCCGTTTCTTGCTGTACTTCGGCTGCAGCCTGTTCACTGCGGCGCTCTGGGGCATGCTGGCTGCGCTCTTCTGCCTGCAGTACCTGGGCGTACGCATGCTGCTGCGCTTCCAGCTCAAGCTGTCTGTGCTGCTACTGTTGCTGGGCCGCAGGCGTGTGGACTTCCGCCTCATGAATGAGCTGCTCATCTATGGCATCCATGTGACAATGCTGCTGGTCGGGGGCCTAGGCTGGTGCTTCATGGTCTTTGTGGACATGTGAGAGTTCCGCAGGCCAATGCCAGGCTCGCTCGATTGGGTCCAGCTACACTTCTTCTGCTGGGGTGGGGCTGGGCATCTGCCCCGTCTGGCAGGCAGGTCTGCAGCACACACTCCAGTTCAGGAGCAAAAAGGGCTGAGACTATACCATCTGTCTGTCTGTCTGTCCTTCCCTCTGAACAACTCCTTGTGGACCCTCCCTCTGCATGCCCTGCAGGGCACCGCACCCTGGGCCTCCTTCCCAGCACACTTGTTCAGTTGTCCTGCCTGTGCCCTGAGACCCGTGGACAGGGAGAGGGCACAGGAACAGATCAGGAAAGGACTCTTACACCCCCTTGTGCACCCTTGATCCCAGCCACAGCCTCAGGGACAGTCAGGCTCTACTAGTGGTACTGCACTGCCACTGGGGTTCTGGCCCAGCCACAGACCACTCTCCTTTGTCACCTGGAGGGGCTGCGTAGGTCCTGAATCCCAGGCTGGGTCTCAGGCCACTGCCGTTTGCTTCAGGGAGGTCCAGGGCCAGCCCAAGGGGGCGAGGCACCCAGGTACTAGCCCTATGCAAGCGGCTCTGTCACTTTGGCCTGGGCCAAGTCTCAAGGAGTTGGGCCTGTGCTGTAAGTTTCTGCAAATGTGGGGCTTCAAGGGCGTCTAACTCCTGGGGCAGTTACTGGGAGTGTCCAGGCTTAGACCTGTCTGTCTTGAGGGATGTCAGGGGTTCAGATAGGCCCATCCCAGAAATTATGGGCAGACCCCAAAGGTACTTTCCAATGTCTTGTGCAGCAGGCATCTGGGAACGGGGCTGTCTTCTGTCCACTGCTAGAGTGTCCTGGGTAAGGGCCCCCTGCAGCAGCCCTATGAGGGTTAGGATTGCCCCCGTGGCAGCCGGTACAGCTTACTGGCAAGGGGCCTCTGATTCGTAACACCAGAGGGAGGACATGGCTCCAGTCCCGAGAATGGCCAGTTGCTTCAGTCCAAGTTGTTGTCCTCATGCCTGGACATGGGTGGTGGCAGACTGTGGTAAACAGGAAGGGAACGTAGAGTCCGTCTGCAGGCAAGAAGGCCTGGTCAATTTTGACCTTGCACTTTTCAAACAGGGTGGTTCCCAGCCCCAGACCAGAGAGAAGGAGTCTGTGAGGAGAGATCCATCTACTGAAAAGCAACCTAGAAAGTGTGGGCTGGGTGGGGTAGCACCCAGATCGAAAACATCTTCCAAGGGGAGGGCTTTGCCCAGAGAGTCTGTCCACCCCACCCCACCCCCCACCCCCCCCACCCTGCGCAGGCAAGGGCTCTCCAGAGGACCCACCCCTTGCTGCAGAGAATCTTTGCACTAATTTTTGCTCTTCCCTCAAAGCAGCTTTGTCTTGCATGGACTTTGGGTATGCAGAGCTCCCGGAGCCCCTGCGTGGGGGTCAGTGGGTGTGCTGGGCCTGCGGTGGGAGGGGTCTGGCTGGACCGCCTCGAGGTGGACAGGACGTCATCACTGCACATCCAGCTGCCTGTGTCCCGAGTGCCTGTTAAATTCTTTACAAGATGAAACACCTGCATTAAACCTATTTTTTTTTAACATGTTGATCGAGTGATTCCTTACAGTTCACAATTTATTCAGTTAAGGATGTTATCAAACAAAAAGGCTATAGAAGCCATTTTTCTCTGAACATTTGGGATATTTCCTAAAAGCAGCCATTTGCAGCGTTGAGGGGAAATGGCCCTCGGAGGACCAGGCCACAGGGGTCAGCCTGAAGGCCCTTCGTGTGGGGATGGTGTGGTTCCTGGCTAACCAGGGCTCTCTGGGAACCAGCAGCAGCACCCCTGTGCTCAGGGCCCTCCTGCCCGGGGCAGTTCCCAGTTCTCACTGTTTGTTGACAGAGACCTCCAGGAGCAGGAACAACAGGAGCCATTGTGGCCAAAAGTGTCACTGAAGGGGCCGGGGAGTTAGCTCAGTGGTTCCAGCGCCTGTCTTGCAAGCTCAAGGACCCGGGTTCGATCCTCGGTAACCACATACTGTACTGGGCATGGAGACTCACACCCAGCAGCAACCAGTACCACATACCACAGTGCCGGACATGTGGCTCAGGGCTGTAATCCCAGCACTCGGGAGGCAGAGGCAGGAGGATTGCTGTGATGTGAGTTGGAGGCTGAGCTCAGGGCCAGGCTGAACCACAAAGCGAGACCCTGTCTCAAAAAACCTAAAAAAAAAAAAAGTGTCACTGAAAAGAACACCCTACCGGGGGTCCCCTAGCCGGTGCTTCCCTGCGAGCTGGCTGAGACTGAGTTTGGCAGGTCGGCTTCTCCTTTCTGTGGGTGCAGAGGTGCCAGCCGAGCACCCAGCCCCCCGGATGTTTCTGGACTCTTGTACCTCTCCTCCTGGACAGCCAAGGAGGGGCAGGGCCAAGGCGGCCAGTGCTGCTCACAGCCTGAGCTGCTGCCTGCTGTCCCTGCTCACATTGCCTAGCCCGTGTGTAGACCAGCGTGGGGGTGCGGGTCGTGCCTGCCGTCACCCCCTTCCCAGGAGCCCCACTGGGTTGGCCTCACGTTCTGAGGTCTGTAGGGCTCTCTGCTGTTTGTGTGGTCTAGCCCAGCCCCCTATCAGGCTGCCTCAGGGCCGGTGAGCTATGTGGCTCGCTTCGTATCTGGCCACTGCTGTGCATCCCAGACACCTTGCTGTGTCCAGCTAGACCTGGGCTACCCAAGCCCCCAGCATGGTGCCTCCTGTGGCTGCATTGTGGCAAGGGTGGCGCAGTGTGGCCCTGGGGTAGAAGGGAGCCGTCCTGGGACTGGGGCCTGGGAGCAGCTGTGGCTCCGCTCCCAGCAGGCCTGCCTCCCTTGGCCGGTCACTGGGCACTGTTCTCTCGAGGCCTCCTGACTCCTGGAGTTGTGCCAGGGCTGCGTGGAGATGACCCCAGACCCTTCGCTCACAGACTGACACTCTCCGCTGGGTAGTGCTGGAGGTGCTGCCTGAGGCCCAGGTGTCAGAGTGCCCAGGGACCCCAGCAGCCACTGTGCCACACGCGGTGAGGAGCTAGGTGAGGCCCTCGCAATGCCACTCTAGTGCCCATTCAGAGCCAGCGCTATCGAAGGCCTGTGAGAGGAGTGGGTCGGGCCTTCTGGAGGCCTTTGTGGGTGGGAGGAGCAGAGGCAGGAGCTGCCCTAGGAGACAGCATGGACCCTGACCCAGTGGCTGCCCACCCAGCCGTCACCCCCAGCATCTGGGTAGCCCAGGAGGTAGGAAGAGGCTGGGAGCCAGCTGGATAATTTCCAGGGCTAAGCTATGAGGTGCAGCAGGGAGAGTGGGTTCGGGCTGCCAGCCGCCCAGCGCGTGGTGGGAAGGAAAGGAGGACCCCAGGGACAGCCTGAGCAGCCTGGCAAGAGAGGTGGGATGATGTGGGAGCTGAGCTGGGCACAGGCTGGCGGCTAGCCGGAGTAGGAGAGGGTGGGGATAGGAGACCTGCTGTGGAGGAAGGGACAGAGGGGCTGTGGGCCATCACAATGGAGGGCAGGAGGGCAGGAGCGCAGGAGCTGGGCAGGAGGGTGCAGCTGGGTGCCCTCGGGATGCTGGTTCTGGCAGGGAGTGGTGCCGAGCAGGTCTGGCGCCACCACACAGGACATCCCTGCCAAGGCCCCAGGAGGACACGGGGTCACTGGAGCCAGCAGGGGGCAGGCAGAGGTGGAGCGCTCCCCAGGATTCCGGAAATGAGGTGCGGGTGGAGACGCTGCCGCCTGCTTCGGACACCGGTGGACAGGTGGCTCCGGAGGCCTGCGTGACCCTGGAGAGAGTGGCCAGACCCAAAACACACCCACCCACCAGCGCATACGCTGACATGGCGGTGACCTTCTGGCCTGATGACAGCCGAAGGGGAGGACGGCTGGGTGAAGACTAGGGGAGGAGGGGGGCCGCCCTCTGGAAGGACAGTGGGCCCTGTGACCAGGGCCTGGCCCGAGGCCACTGCGGGCTGGCCCTCGGTGGGTGCCCAGGCTCCCTGACCTTGGGAAGGTGTCCCTGCCGGTGCATGAGCTGGCGGCGGCGCCTCGAAGTGCTGATTCAGCGCTTTGCAGCAGTGAGCTGGGGCTGCAGTGGCACCGCTGCACTCCGCTCCTCTCCCCTTTCGGTTTGTCTGCAAGAAAGGTCCCTCTCCACCTCCCCTGCCCGGCCCAAGGAGGACCCGACCCCACCCCCGCCCACCCCACTCCGGGAAGCAGCATTCCCAGCTGGAGCGCTGTGGGATCCACTTTCCAGAAATCCCCAGCAGCTTGGCGCCACTCCCGCAGTTCCCAAAAGGGGGGCACCCCCCCCCCAGCATCCTCCACTACCCGAGACTGTCGTAGAGGGAGCAGCTGATTCAGCGCTGCTGGCTGCACCCCTCCCCCGCCCTCTGGGCAGCATGCCCAGGCTGCTGGCGGCTGTGACACACGGGGCCTCGCAGGGTAGTGTGGCTCGAGGTGTGTGGCCCGCATCATGCTTGGGGGCGGGTGGCAGACGGGAGCCTGGGTGGGAGGGCTGAGGGTCACTGCAGCACAGGATGGTGTCCTGATCTGGGTTCAGGCAGTGGCTGCCCCTCCCCCCAGCCAGAGGCTCCTCAGAGCCCTAGCTGGCCGGCAGAGGTCTTGTGGATGTCCATCTCTGGCCCAGCCAGCTGTGGCCACCTGCTGCCCTGGCCAGAGTTGAGGGTGAGGGCATGAGGACCTGCTATGCCCCATCCCAACAGTCACACTTGCTGGCCCCGGCTAGGGGCTGTGGGCTCTTCGGGGGCGAAGCGGCCAAGGATCCCAACTCCCCCCAGGGCCTGGCTGTGTGCCCCTGCCTGCCTGCAGTTTGGGGGCAGCGAGGAAGCTGGGGACAGGAAGGGTGAAGTTGGGGCCCTTGGTGTCACATACTTGGGCGGGGTCTGCTAGTGCCGGAGCGCGGCAGAAAGACAGGAAGAGCCAGCTGGGCTCCAGGAAGAAGGGGGTCAGAGGGGTGGCGCTCCTGTCAGGTGCCAGAGGAGCAAGCAGGGGGCTCGGCGGGTGCGAGGGTGGGCTGCCCCAGCCATCAGCTGCACCTCCATACTCATTCCTCAAACGAGGACGGTGTCCTTCTGCTTTCTCAGAATATTAATGCCTTCCTGCTGAATGCTGCATGAATATTCATACGCAGATCGATAAAGTCCAGGCCAGCCGGCACAGCCCTGGGAGGCTCTGGGCCTGCCAGGTAGCAGTGGGGGATGGTCTCAGCCCAGCGTGATAGGTGCGGCAGCATCCGTGCCACTCCCTCTGGGAGTCTGCCCCCTCTAGACAGATGACCGGTGACCACTGACCCTCGGCTCGGGTCTGGGGCAGAGCTCCAGCAGCCAGACCCAGGGAGGTTCTGGTTCAGGTTTCAAAGTTGATGCCAGCGAGGGGTGGCCCTTGCCCTCCTAGGGTCTGGCGCCGAGATCTGGCTTTCCAGGCTCTGGCCCAGACCGGGCAGTCTATGTGGCTGAGTGGCCCTGAGCGATGCTGCAGGGAGCCCACGTCGTGTTGGGCTCTGTCCCCGGGGTCCAGCACCCTTCCTGCGCCCATGCCAGTCCACTTTGGCGGCCCTGCGCTCCTGACTCCCCTGAGTGATGCCCCTTTTGAGAACAGCCAGGCTCCAGCCTGGCTCCCCCAAGCCCCGGGGTCTCTGTGCCACTGCCCGCCTGCCCCCCCAGGTGAGGAGCCTGTGTGATGCGGGTCCGAGTGTTGTGTGACTTCGGTATTGGCAGTGGCACCATGACGTCATGGCAACATGAATTATTTGTGTGTTTTGCAGTTGTTGCTGCGCTAGCCCTATCTTCACAGCTCCTAATGTACAGGGCGTCCTCACGCACATCATTAGGTCCTCAGCACGCAGGCCCGAGTTGGCTGCTCCTGTGGTGTGATTCAGGGACTACAGCCAGGCTGACCCTCACCCCAGCACCAGTGTGTGTGAGTGGAGTGTGTGGCTGTTTCCCATCTTGGCCCTCTGCCTCAGGGGCTCCCTCATTCTCCAGGCAAGAAAGGTTGGGAGAGCTTGAGGGCCACACTGCCCCAAAGCTAGGTGCGAGGGGGCCGTAAGAGCTGAAGAGCCCAGAAAGCGAGGGGGCGCCTCCTTCCTCCACCCAGCTACAGGCAGGCTGATGGCTTTTCCAAGTGGGGATGGAAGGGAGGCTGCTGCACCTGCAGCCCAGGCAGCACTGCAGAGAGGGTGTGAGCAGGGCCGGGGGCGGGGTGCCAAGTGGCTCCCTCTAGCGCCCAGGCCGAGGGCTGGCAGAGGCAAGGCCCGGCCCCTCTTTTCCTCCCAGCAGCACGACTGAGCCCTCAGAGGTGTGGCCGAGCAGAGCCGCTGACCCCTGACGCACACACCCCTCCTGGGCCTTGGCGGGGTGCAGCGTAGACAGCGTCTGCAGACAGGCGGGCGCGTGCTTGGTGTCATGCAGGGCAGCCCCCACGCCCTGGTCCAGCACAGAGCTTGTCCTTTCCTCGGTTGGGACCGGCAGCTCCAGAACTTGCCCCAGAACCTTTTCTGTGTCTCCCCTGGCACTCCCAGCTGCAGCCCCACCCAGAGTGAGCTGCCCAGGGTGCTGCTGTGCCCTCACTGTGCCCACCTGGACAGGACACGGCCGGGGCTCCACTGTCCCTCTGGTGGGAGGTGAGTCATGGCAACGGGAGCCCCTCGGCCGTGTCAGGAGGAGGCAGTGGCAGGTGCCGCACAGCTGCACTGAACCGTGGAAGCAAATTTAGGACAAAAGAGGGAGAAGATGAGGCGGCAGAACCCGAGATGGTGCTGCCCTAATTCCGGGCCCAGGGAGTCAAGGGCTCTGCAGACGCTTGCAGGAAACCAAAATACTCACCCAGTTTTCTTTTACGACAGGGATCTGGGCTCGCCTGGAGTGCAGCCCACAGATGGCCGCACGTGCA
>PVIR01033253.1:0-17990 GCA_004026965.1 Petromus typicus | reverse complement strand
AAGCAGATTAGTTATTCCGTCCTTTGTGACGGCTCAGCACTCTGCTCCCCTCCCCCACAGCGGATGCACTGAAATTTATCCTTCTATATCCACAGTTATCTCTGCGATTGGTCTCTGAGCATTGCCAGAAGGAGAGCTACACGTTATCCATCTTTGCGTGCTGGAGTCTCAGTACAGTATCTCACACTTAGACGATGTCAGATGACTGCATTCTCCTGAGACAGCTCGGCCCATGTTGGAACAAGTGCAGTTATTAGAAAATCCATGCTTACACTGCAGTGATGTCAGCTTTCCTGAAATTCGTGCCCAGTGGTCCTTATTCTGCCCTTGGGCAAAGACACAGAATGACCCGGAATTCATCAGAATTCCGCTGTTTACTAGACACTACTTGGCAGTGTGACACGACATCCATTTACTCTTGCGTGTCACCCCCTGGCTTCCCATAATCCTCTCCTCATGCAGACACGGAGGCTGCTGGACCACAGTGAACTGTTCCTCGGTGCCTCCGGTAGGGCGTCAGGAGTCAATGTTTCCTCAGTTTCCTTGAAGGAAAATCCTACTGAGAATCCCAGCTAATGGAACCTTAAACTTGAGAACAAAGAGACATGTGCAGGAGATTATGGGCGGAACCATCAGTATTCGCCTTAGGAGCAGCCAAGGCACAACAGAGCCCTTACCACGTTTTCTGCCCACGCAGAACCTAGAACTTCCCTCTGACCTGGCGGCGCTTCCTTCTAGGTCTCCAGTTTCTCCCTCCTCGCCTCATTCTCAGCGTCCGAGTCTCCAGGGCTCCGGGCCTCCGCTCTCTCTTCTGCTCCTGTGACCTCCACAGGTTCGTGGCCGTAAGCACCAGAGATGTGGAAATAAATCTCACGCTGAAATCTGTCCCCGGGCCTCTCGCCTTTCTGCAGACCCCTGAATCCTGCTGGCTACTTCACATCTCCAGACGGCTCCCTCTATTGACGGATCCACTCGGCCCCGAGCTGACCACCTACTCTCCCCCCTCCCCCCACTGTAAGGGTGTTCCCTTCTCCCGCCGCCAGAACTCGGGAGTCTGCCCTGAGTCCTCTTTCCCTCAGTCCCCCCATCGACTCTTTCAGAAAGTTCTGCTGGTTTCACCTTCGAGTCTATCTAGAAGCCAGTCATTGTGTCACTTCTCTCACGGCTGCCACTGCGTGTTTTCTCCGCCCAGAACATGTGGACAGCAGCAGGGCCGCGCTCCTCGGACCTGTCAGCTCTTCCTCATGTCCCTGAGGTCCGCCCGGGTCGCTCCTCCCAGGTCGCTCTGACGGAATGCATCACCTTCTAAGGGGCTATATGATCCTCCGATTGTCTGACACATGGCCTAAACTCTACATGAAGTGAAATCTTTCCCTTTTGAGAAGGTGGTTTGGTTTCTGTTTTCCAGACAAGATCTTGCCCAAGCTGGTCTCAAACTTAGGAGCTCCAGTGATCTTCCTGCCTCAGCCTCCTAGCACATGTTACTATGCCTAGTCCTCAATCTTAGTTTTCTAATTTATTACAGTGTCACATAGTTGACAACAAATGTAATTTATTAAGTGAAAAACTGGCATTAAAAGTTATCTATGATATAATGTATTAATTAGCTTTCAGTAGAACCAGTAGTTTATGTGTGGTGTGTGTGTGCCTGTGTTCGATGACCAGCTCACACGGTTACACAAGCCAAATGTTCCAGAGTAGTCCAGAAACTTCAGATCCAAGGAAGCTACCAGTGCGGTTCTCAGCGGGTACAGGTGCCGGCCCCAGAGTCCAGTGGCTACAGAACTTGGACGTCCAGGAGCAGCAGCAAGAGAAGCACACCTAATTCCAGAAGGAAGTGACGGAAAGAAACTTTTCCTGCTCTCTTGTCGCCTGCTGGTCCCCAGCTGATTGGCTGGTACCTGCCCACAACGGGCAGGTCTTCCTGCTTGGCAGGCAGCCTCCCTCTTACGCCAGGTGTCTAGACGCCTCTTGATCCAGGCCAGCAGACTTCCAAAATTAGCCATTTGTTATGAGGAAAGGCCAGTTACAAAATAATAAAAACGAAATGATATGAGGGAGGGTGAGTGGTATGAATGTAACAGAATGTATATAACTGTAAAAGGAAGATGGAACAAAATATTTACAATGGCATTTCCTGGGCATGAGGCTTCTAAATAATTTCTGCATTCTTCTTTTGGTCTTCAGGATTTAGTTTTTGAAGTATTAAAATTGTGTGTATATATTTACATTTGTCATCAGAAACTGGTATGCTTTTTTTTCTTTCATGGAATAAATTCTAAAAGTAAAACATCACCTGTAATCAGAAAATGTAATGTTTTTATTTTCCCTTTTATAGAAAAATTATGAAATTACTTGCCAAGAATACAAAGATGAAGAGAAATCGGATGCATGTGTATGACAAATTCCCAGGAGAGAGGAGACTAGTGGCCCTGGACGTAGCACCATGGTTATAAATCTGGGGTTCGGAAACAGACAGAAATGAGCACCAGAATTCTGACGTTGAGCTGACGTTTCATCTGAGACACGAGAGATCTGTGTAAAGCCTTTAGCCCAGGACCTACATTTATATACTGAACACCAGCTATTGTCCTTGATCTCATTCATTTCCCCCGACACATGTAACAGGAAGACATCCTCACGCTTATTTTTCAGAACAGGAAGTCTAGGGAGTTTTAGGCTTTGGGTTCCCACGCAGAGGTGAATCCAAGCTTTCCACCTGCTCTACCTGCCACCTGAACTCGATCTCATGGCTCCGTGCTCCATTTCCACACGCACCTGTGCCAACATGGCGCGTGTCACAGTTTGCTTCTTGGCACAGATGAGTCAGCAAAAATGGGAGCCTCTTGCTTTAATCTTTAAGAGAAATGAAGCTGTCTAGAATCACAGAGAGACAGAGCAGTGGTGAAGCTCAGAGACTTTAAAATAAGGCGAGTGTGGTGTGAGGAAGGTTTCCAACTTTGCTGATGTTTCCCGTGGAGCTGCACCTGACAGCGACTGCCCTCTCCACCCTTCCACTCCCCCAGGACTCTCCACCCACGTCTCCTGTGCCTCAGTGCCCGCTCCTGCAGCACAGCACGATAGCCCTCGGCTGCAGGCTGCTTATCCTACCCCTCATCACAGCCCTGTGGTGATAGTTTTCACCTTTAATCTCTGAATCTCAGCTAAGAAGCACTTTCATACAGCGATTCTTGAGTTAGAAATGACAGAAACACATCTGTGCTGAGGGAACAGGGTTGGCGTGACAGCTGGCTCCCCCAGGTCACCTCTCTGGCTGGGTTCAGTGGACAGGAAGGCCTGGCACGCCAGAGGGAGTGGAACAAAAAATGTCCTTAGAGACTGGGGAATTAAGCTTCTTGGAAAAATGTGATGCTTGCAAAGATAAGACAGACAGAGAGGGTCGATGAAATGATTAGCTTACTAGGAAAACATCTGCCTGTGGTTTTCTGCGCAGTCAACTCCTAACACACATCCAGGCTGTTGTTCCTCCCATACACACAGCAGGTGCTACTATGATTGTGACAACACGTTCCTGCTTGAGACATTTGAAAATGGCATTGAGCTGGACGCCACCTTGTCTGAGAAATGCTCCCACTGACATCTCGGCATCGCCTCTGCAGCCTCCCTTATCCTAGCCTCCGAGAAAACCAGAGGGGTGAACCCGACTGGGGAGACACTGATGGCGTTTTATCCAGTGGTTCGAATGACAGGCTCAAATGAGGAATCACATGATTCCAGCTTTGTTTCTGCAGCCCAACAAACTCCGTGATCCCAAGCAAACTCTGTCACCCATCACCACCACCACCTGCCTTCCCTGGAAAGTAAGAGTCGTAGGAAAGCTTTGCCAACCGGAAGGCTGGTGGTCAGGTCCACTCGAGGGTTTCAGGAATCCTCTCCAGTGGCCCAGTGCAGTTGTTCAGTTGAAAATATTTACCGAGTTCCACTGGGTGCTGGAGGAGCAGGGAATATATGAAGAGATAATCCACTTGGAGCCTATCTTTAAGGCAGGCAGTGAACACTAACAGGGAAATTCAAGTCAGAACAGAGGGTAGAGATCAGGCGGGAAATGCAGTTCCCGGTGGGACTGTCAGAGAACGGCTCTCTGTCCAAGTCACTCTTGAACCTTGTGTGTTAAAGCTCTTCCCACAGTGGGGGAGGAGCAGTAGAGTACCTTTCGGATCCATTCTTTTCAAAGAAGCCAACATTTCTAAAGAGCCAGGGGTCTTTCAAAGGCTTGTTCTCCTCAAGAACCTCGTCATGGGGGGTCCGGCCAACTCTGCTAGGGGGAGGGCAACAACCAGGGACAGGGACATCTGCCCTTCTCGTCCAACCTGCCAGCACCAGCTGACCACCGGTGTGTGGACAGGGATTTTCCAGGACAGGCTCCCAACGAGCCCTTTTTGTTCCAGTCAGTGTCTTGTGCAGAAAGCCCTGGAACAGCTCCACCGCCGGCCTCTTATCACTCCTCCGAGGACAACTTCTCCAAAGCAGCTCAGAAGAGAAACTCCTGCACCGGTTACTGTCTTCCCAGGCTGGGGACACGTTCTCTTGCCATGAAGACACCGAAGCATGTTTCACTGCGTATCATTTACACACAAGGCACTTGCTGAGAACAGAAGGAACTAAACCAACACAAGGAGAACATTCTCCTCCAAAACGCTTCTCACATCTGCCTGTGAGATGCCCCAAATCCCCACCTCATTGAAACGGTGGAATTCTGTTTTTAAGATGCTATCACTAATATAGTGATAGCACCTGTTTTGAAAACTTGTAGTAGGTTGAGTCAGAGTTCTCCAAATGATAAGTCCAAAAATTAATCCCCACCTTATGTGAACTATGAGCTGAAGATATAGTTCATATCTAACTTTTTCAACTGATTACAGTAAAAGACTCACAGACACTGATCTCCCTTATGATACTTGCCCGAACTTGAAGCAGTTACTCCACGGTCGCTGCCGCTTTCCGAAGCAGTTCTGCAATACTCTTTCATGAGTGTCTTTAGTTGCGCTGTCCTGGCTGCCTTCATATCCAGAATGTATTCAAAACGTTTACCTTTTGAGGTCATTTTGACTACTTGCTGGGCACCAGATCTCACAGATAAGGACGCACCACTTTTATGAGCTCACCTGTGTCTGCCACTAGGCAGCAGCCTCCTCCGTAATTCTGATCCCGCCTTGGAAGCACTTCCAAGACCACTTCAGAAAGTAGCAAGAATAACGGGGAAATTATGTTCAATGCAAAGAATAATTTTGAAGCGGATTAATGGCAATGTACTTTTCATTATAATTTTTTTTTTTTTTTTTTTTTTTTTTAGGTTTTTTGAGACAGGGTCTCGCTTTGTGGTTCAGGCTGGCCCCGAGCTCAGCCTGCAACTCACATCACAGCAATCCTCCTGCCTCTGCCTCCCGAGTGCTGGGATTACAGGCGTGAGCCACCACGCCCGGCACTGTGGTATGTGGTACTGATTGCTGCTGGGTGTGGGTCTCCACACCCAGTATTGTTATGTGGTTACCGGGGAATCGAACCCGGGTCCTTGCGCTTGCGAGACAGGCGCCGGAACCACTGAGCTAACTCCCCGGTCCCTCCTTATAATTTTTTAAATGTAAACATCAGTGATAGGTTTTGATCACGGCTGAAGTGAGAAAGTATCTTTAGTCACTCAGTATAAATGAGAAAGAGACAACACACACTCGGGGAAGGCTACAAAGAGGAAAGCAGAGCTTGCCATGATGCAGCCACCAGCCAAGGAACGAAAAAGACGAAAAGACATAAAGATGAAAAAGACAAGAAAAGGCCCTTCTCTGAGGCCGCAGATGTCTCAGCCCCCACCAATACCTCTGTTTTGGACTGAAAAGGGAAGGCGTTTTTCTCTTGCTTTAAGGCAGTGAGTTTGTGGTAATTTTTACAAAAGCTTCACAGAAACTGATGCAGCGCCATGGAATTATTTGTTATACAGCTGCTCTGCTTTTCTGGCCCCGACACTCCGTGAATGGGCACTTGCCCATGTTCTAGGGACAGCGAAGAAGCAGAGGAGGGAGCGTTGGAGAGGGGCCACATCAGAACACCATGGGTGACAGGAGGATGGGGAACTTAGGGTAAGTCTGGGGGCACAGGCTGAGCCACCGGCGGGGCACTGCATGGGTCATGATAACAACCCGCAGGCTGCTCCCGGGCCGAGGTTCTCACAGCTTTCCGTCTCCACGGCATCCAGCCCAAGGCTTCGGGAACTCACTGGTTCCCAGAAAGGCTCTCCCCAAACAAAGCTGCAGGAGCAGCCGGTGCTGGTGGGTCTCCAGCACACAACGATGGATAAAAAGCTCCCCGGGCTAACTTTCCATGATATGCACACTCGAAGAGCCGCCCGACGTGTGCTTCCAGGCAAATTCACCGTTGTTGGCTTCAGGTGAAAAAAACAGACGGAGCCAGACCTGGATTGGGAAGACAGTTTGTCTGCGATTTGTCACCCAGAGAATGCTCCAGGGATGAGGCCACGTGTCTGAACTAGCAGACTGGCAGCCCTCCAACCGTGAGCAGGACCCACACCCAAGGAAGGCGGTGGATGGTGGAAAAGTCCTGAGCTCCTTTTCCTTGCCCAATTTGAGGCGCTGATCAAGCAGCCTCCCGGGGAAGCACCTTGAGGATACAGAGGAGAAGAAAGCTTCCTTTGCTGTTCCCAAAACACTCCCCTTTCATGCTTGTTTTTCCTTAGTCATTGCCTCGCTCCTGGCCTCCGGCACCAGAGCCTGCATCCTGCCTGCCCCGGGTAACAGGAGCCCTGCAAGTGCACAAAGCACCACTGTGCCCCAGCGATGTTATCTGCCAGGCCTGGCCTGCTCCACGTGGTACTACAGCGGCTGAGCCAGGGTGGCCAGACCCGGAGCTGAAACAGGACCCCAGGCTGCCGACCGAGGACAGAGTGGCCTTTGTGAGGGACAAATCGTACTTGGGCTCTTTCCTTATTAACATTGCGGTCATCAGAGCGTTTTCTTTCTTGCCTTCCAGCTCCAAAACCCAGTGAAGGCTCGGGGGCTGGGGTCACCCCTGGAGGTGACACTGGATGGAGGACGATGGGGAGCTGTTTGATTTCTTCCATTAGGACACTGAGTGCACTACCGGACCCTGAGAGGAGTCGAACCAAAACAGTGAATGGGAGCTTGATAGAGACTAGAAGAGACCTGGTCACCAGAGACGTCCCTGGTGCCCTCCGTAGGAGACACTGCAGCTCCAGAACTGTAGAACCTGGAGTATTTATTTCCACTCCATCACAAGCCAGCTGTGTGTCTTTGGGCAAATCTGTTGACTTATCTGAGCTTCAAAATGCAGACAGCAGAACCTACCTAATAGAGTTGAGATATTTGCAGGCAATAAATGCAATCAACTTGGCACATGGTCCATACTCAAGCAATAGTAGCTTTAATAGAATCTTGGCCTCTGCTGTCACATTCTCTGAACCATTAAAATAGGCCTTAGCTGGTCTAGTCACACAAATGGGTATCTATATTTATGACCTGACAATATATAATGTAGACTTGGACAGAATCGAAAGAAAATAATCAGGATAGGAAAGCTAATTTAGGGATTGAAGAATACTGTCACATAATCATTGAGTATATATTGTATACTCTACTGATTATTGAAAAGCCATTATTTCCTTTAGTGAATGTAATGGTCCAATAAATTAGATAGTTTCATCAGCATGTTAGAGCCAAATATTGTATTGGACAAAAAAGTTAAGAACTCTGATTGAGTTTGGTTGATGAGGGGAGGAACCCGGCATCAAAGCTAGAGTCTTCTGCAGCCAAGCTCCAGGTCCCCTTTTGTCTCTCACAGCACGCCACTCATTAAAACACATGCTTTCCAACTCCTGTGTACATCAGAGCTGCCTGCTGGAGGGGTCTGGAGAGGTGGGTGGACAGACTCCCTGCTTAGGCGGTCCTAAGAGAGCCTGGGCTCAGGAGTCTGGACTCAGGCTCGTGTGCTTTGTAAAAGAGCGCAGGGCATTACAGCTTACAGCTGTCTGTTTCCTACCGCCTCACGGGATCACAGACAGGACCTTTGGCAGCTGACTGGTTATATAGCTGTACCTCACTTGCTGTTAGGATGAGGTGCTGGGCAGAAGAGGTGGCTCACTGAAGGCGTGACCTGAAAGCGTGTCCCTCACTTTCAGCTCTTCCCTGCCCACTTCCTGGCCCCCATGAGGAGAGCGGCTTTCCTCTGTGATGCACCTCTGCCCATGCTGCCCTGACTTGGAGCCAGCTGGCCATAGATTGAAACCTCTACACACTGTGAGCCAAATAAAGCCGTCATCTCCACCCTCTGGGAGGAGCGCATCGTGTCTCGGCTCCAAGGAAGTGACTGGCACAAGGTGCGTCCACATCGCAAGGGGGTAGAATCACTTCTCAAGGTGCATGGAATTTATTTAAGCACTGGTTTTCCGACAGTTCTGCAAGGCACGTCCTGGGGAAAATGGTCCCATACCTGTACCAGGGGCAGCTTTACCCAGCCTGGGTGAGAATGGTCACAACCTGTGCTCTGGTTATGGACACTAGGGCGTCCTAGCCGCCGGTCTTATCCTGGAAGAAATAAAAAGGCGAGAGCTACTGGAAGTGGGGAGGAGAATAAGATTGCCCATGACTATGTTTTTGTTCTTTTACAATCTTGCTGCACATTCTATTCTGTTCTGCAGTCAAAATTCTAAGGCAGATACTATTTTATTCCATCTTATCATAAAATATGAAGATATTGTAATTTGTTCCACGTATTTTCATAAGGTTTGCAATTATTGTCATTAACTGTACATTATTCTTCTTAGGGGAAAAACATGATATATTTAACCATTTTGTTTATTGTTGACCATGTAGGGTAATTTTCTTTTTTTTTAGTATTATGACCCGAGTAGCTTGCTACCCAGGCAATTTCTCTTCCTTTTTTCCTGCCTCCCTCCTTCCTTACTTCCTTCTTCCCATCAATAATTTGTGGGGCACAATAACTACGTTCATTTGGGCAAGTGGGACGCAGACATGCTGCGTCTCTGTCGGCTGTCCTCCCCCCCCACTCTCCCTGTTCCTCTCTCCCTCCGATCCCCACCCCATCTCTACAGAGTCTACTGTCCTGTTTTCCATCATCTCTCTTTTGTTTACCTTTTTAAGTTATCTATTCTGATTCTCAAATTAGAGAAACTTTGCAATATTTAACCTTCCGTCTCTGTCTTATTTCACTTAGTATGATTTTTTAAAAAAAGTCTCTGCACAGCAAACTAAACAACCACCTGCTGCTTAGATGGTGGATGAAGATCTAGAACCAGAATGTTTTAAGCTCTTTGGCTCAAGACACAAAGAGTCTAGTCTAAGATGCTTGGGGAAGCAGGCATGTGTGGGGGAAGGGGAGGGGGTACAGGTTGCCGAGGAAGGGTTTGTGCTACAGGCCTGGTCAGAGAGGGCAGTCTAGGTGGTTTGGACTTGGCTTGGTTCCACATGAGTTTTGGACCGTCTTTCCTGAGTGAGGGAGCACAGAGCCTCCCACTGACAGACAGGCCAGCTGCTCTCCATTTATCATAAAGAAAGTCCCCTCAAGCCCCCCTTGCCTTATCATAATTCCTTGATAAGAAACCCACTCCCTTTGTCCCTGGGGAGCTCCAGATCCTCACGTCTGTGTGGATACCCTTTTCGCCATGTAGGGATCACTCCTCATCCTACAAAATAGCTAAAGCTACTGGCACATCGGTGGAGAGGATATTTAAAAGGAAACTTGGTTTTTTCTGAAGGCCAGGTACCCCGCCTCTCTCAACCCCACCAGACCTCTGTGTCCACACATCTGCACAGAACTCCTGGAGAGCAGGTCCAGGCTGTCTAAGATCAAGTGTATTCAATTTAGAAAAGCTGAAAGGGAGGGAAAAAAATACAAAACTATAATTTAATTTTGATCCAAAAAATGAACATTTATCTAGACTAAATAAAACAATTATAAAAGTGTAAAAGAAGGCAAATGCAATAAACATCATAACCCGGGAAAAACATTGCATGCGTGTGACAAATCCAGAAAATAATCATTTTAATGAATTAATATCTAATCCATTTTAATATTTTCCTTGCATCTTCAACTATGTACTACTTTGCACATGTACATATTGAGGTGGTTTTTTCCTACAAAACAGAGCAAAATGATTATTTAGTTTTCTTATTAGCTTTGTTAATTTAAATTTGTTGTTGTTGAAAGTTGGGTTGTACAAAACATGTAAATACACATCCCTGGAGTGTCCTTCCAAACATAGAAACCAGAAACTCTAATAAATCTTCTATCAGATAGCTTCCATTACACACATACATGCACAGGCACATGTATTCTACACATGACCCTATGTGTGTGAGCATCTATAATAACTCCTTTTTAAACATGTTCATAAGGCTGGAAAAAAAAACCCCTAATCTTGATTAGTCACAGAAAAGAACCAAGTTCCTCTGCTTACAAAGTAATATTTGTGAGACTTTTCTGAAGAAAATTCTTGCTTTATTTATATCCCGAGTTTGTTTTCTCCTTCCATGACCTGCATATGTTTTGGTACCAATCAAGTTATAACTGCTGGTCCACATCGTTGATTCAGCAGTGAAGTGGAATTTCAACAGTAGGAGTGTTTCTGGAAACCACTGCTAAACAGTGTGGCTAGTAATGGCTTAACTATACACAGAAATTTCATGGAGAACACCAGTGATAACCAAAGTAAATGGAACCCCCATTGAACTGCCGTCTGCCAAATCTCAGAATTCCTCACAGCTCCTATAGCACTACTCAGCACCACTGGAAATTCAGTGTAGAAAATGTGAGTGTAGAGAGACAGAATATCTGCATTGATAGGAATTTAAATAGATTATTTTTGTAAACTACAACAGCCCCATAAAGACATGAACACATTGCTAGAACTTCATTAAAGGTCTTTGAAAGATGTGGACAAAGGAGGACCTGAGATTTAAATTTCATTAGCCCCATGGTGACTTAGCGAATCCTTTCTGATTCACGATTTACTGTTATTTACCACTGTCCTGCATTTATGTCCTGCCCTTACCACTTGATACTCATGCGAGCTAAGCCAAGTTGATTCATCTTGGTGAATTACGGTTGGAAAATCTATGAAACACTGGCAAAACGGTGACTTCCCCATTTGTTCCTGGAGCTAGGGGTGATGTTGTGATGTAGTCAAGTTCTCTCGGAAGCCGGTACATAGTCCCCTCGCCCTGGATGGGTTTGCTGATGAGGCAGAGGAGTCGTCTTCCATGCACCACTGGCAGTGACATGGGGACCAGGACTCGAGTGAGCACTTGAACTGACCTTGCGCTGCCCTCAAGATGATCACCAATGTTTAACAAAGCTGATGGGCTCCTGCCTACTCAATGCTGCCTCTTGTCCAGCATCACCTCCTCCCCTGCATCCTTTCTTCCTGTGGAGTCCCTGGGGAATTCCCCACCATGCAGCCACCGCCCTGGACACCCTCCCGAGCTGGCTTCTCTAACTGGAAGACTCGGCCCTCCAACTTTCTCCCTTTGTTCTGCCGTCCTCTCCCATCCCGATGAATGCTGCTAACTTGACACTTCTTTTAGGAAGTTGTCTCTGACACCCTCATCTGGACAGAGCACATCACCCCCAACACACACACACGCACACACGCACGCGCACACACGTGCATACACACGCACACGCACACTGCCAGGTGTCTCCCCCGGATCCTGTCTTTCCTTTCTCTCCGATGGTAGCACACTGCAGTGCCAGTGCCTGCTCACTCTGCCTCCCCCAGCATCGTGTGAGCTCTTGAAGTCTCACATCACTCAGTGACTGACAAACATGATTGCTTGGTAACAATTTGCCAAAGAATGCACAAATGAAAATAAGAGGAAGGGCCGACGCTGAGTCCCTTCATGGCACCCAGAAGAGGCGGCACAAGGCTGGTGTCCTCCGGGACTGATCTTCAGTCAGCGGATCGGCCGGACAGCAAAGCCAACTTTCTCCGATCAGATGACAGGGGTGAAAAGCTCATTGCCTAAGGGCACCTTTAAGGAGCATGGACATCTTTTGTTGAAGGCACTGACCCCAGACCTCAAGGGCCTGGAGAGGTTGTTCAGCTGAATGAAAGAAACGTGTGCAGGTCAGGGATGCTTTCCCGATAACCCGGGCCTCCCTGACTGCCAGGATGACCAGCCACATCAAAGGGCTGCAGGTGGCTGGGAGAGGTGTCGTGTTCACTCGGTGGCTATTCCTGAGGCCACTCTGAGCAGGAAGAAGGACTCTGCCCACTGTGGGAGCACAGAGACAAAAGTGGAAGAGACGGGTCATTAATCAGAAGACAATGGGCGCAGGTCAGCCTGCTTTCAAGCTCGGCATACGTCTCTGAGGTTCAGGATGTAGCTCGTAACTCTTGCTCATTACTCCTCTTATTTCTTTCAGTTTCTTCTTTCTCTTCCTGCCACATCAGCCCCAAACCTGCAGAGCATCAGTGTGTATGTCCGTGGGAACTCTTGAATGAAAATCAGTGGGGCATACGATAGAACGTGGCTTCAACTCTCCCTTCCATGATTCAGTACCTGTGTCTCCTTAAATATGTTACTAGCCTTATTTGCCGCCTTTGGAAAACAGAGAATAAATTATACCAACCCAGAGAGTAGCTCTGAAAATGAAATGTAGCTCCACCAATTCACTTGGGACCCACAGAATCCTTTCTCCTTTCCCCTGTCTCCACGTGGGCCTCAGTGCAGTCAGGTGATCCATGACCACCGCTGGCCTGTGCAGACTCGAAATGATTTGCTTTTCCCACGGGCCAATCTTATTTTTTTTCCTCCCCATCTCCATAACTGTTCTCAGTTAAGTCACAATAAGGCGTGCACTGACAGCCTGGTCTTGAACGTGCATAATTTGCCCAAGTTAAATGAAGATGCTTCTCCAAAGGCATGGTGTATAGTTTGGACACATCCAGATCTCTAGATTTGTGTACAAAGATTCAGATTCTGGGACCCTGTTTTCAGGCTCTGACATAGGGATCTCTAAAAATGTGGTCTGGAATCTAAGTGTCTGCCGCACTCCCGGCGGTTCTGATGCGCTCTGAAGTTAGTTCTCCTGCCCTATGGGTGAAGCTTGGACCTAACCTGGCCACTACAACAAAGGGCGGGGAAAACACTCAGCAGCTCTACTGACAATTCACAGCAGTAAAATGACCTTGTCCCTCAGGTTCTCAAGACTCAAAGAGATGTCCCGGTTCCTCGTAGCCGCAGACCCCGAGTGAGATGCTTCCAGAGCCATTCTCCCCCCACCTGCCCTCACTCCTGCCCTCCAAAGAATTCTCACACTGAAACGGGACCCCCACAAGTCCCAGCATCTGCAGACAAATGAACAAAACTAGTGTATGTCGGCGTGTGTAAGAAAAACAGGCAGAGATTTCTCTCTTTCCTTCCTGCCTTCATTGTATTTTTCTCTTGTTTTTAAATTCATCATAGAGGTTAGAAGGCTGATATGTTCTCTTTCCATTCCTGAAAAATGCAACTTTTTAGTGAGTGTAATCATAATTAAATTCCATTACAGGGAAGGAATTTAGATGACTAATGGCATTATTGTCTTAATACTGAGATTTGATCTATCTATCCATTCAGCTATCTTACGTGCTTCCTTTATAGTTGGGAACTATTCTATCAAGTTTTATGCTCCCACCTGGTAAAAGATTTTTGGACCAAGGTAACCACTTAAAACATTATCTGACAGAGAAATGAAGTTAATGATGCCTCCTGTCGAGTGTAGTTGAAAGAGCTGTGGTCTACATGTCGATGGATTTGAGGTTCCAGCCCAAGGTAGTAGCTCTGAGACCCATGCTGCTGTCCTCCTTGGGCCTCTGGTTCCCCACTGGGAAAGTAAGAATCTGAGTTCCCAAATTGCACAACAATATTCTTCTTTTCTTTTTGAGACAGTGTCTCACTTTGTAATTAGGCTGGTCCTGAAGTCAGCCTCGAACTCACATCAATCCTCCTGTCTCTGCCTGCCAAGCACTGGAATACAGGCGTGAGCCACCACGCCCAGCACTGTGACTTGTGGTTAGTGGGGATCGAACTCAGGACCTTGCGCTTGCCAGGCAGACACAAGAACCACTGAGCTAAATCCCCGGCCCTGGAATACATGCTCTGATGTACTGCCACACACTCAGACAAAAGCTGTAGTATACCACATCTCACATGGGAGAGCCTGAAATATCCAAGAGGAAGCAAACCAGTGAGACTTCTCTCCACACAGCTTTTCCCAAGTTAATTTCATTTTCTGATTCAAAAAGTAATTACTGAAAACCTGCTTTGGACCAGGCACTGTTCCCGGAGCTGGAACAGCAGCAACGAGACAAATAGCAATCGTTTTCCACAGGGACCTTCTGTCTTAGCAGGAGAGATACACCAGAACAAAAGAAATCATTAAAATATAGAAGGGTTATAGAAGACAATCAGTCATGGAAGAGTATTGGGCTAGACAGGAGATGTACATAACCAATATTCTCTAAGAATAATAGGGTTTTTTGGTTTGTTTGAGATAGGGTCATGCTTTTGTAGTTGAGGCTGGCCCTGAGCTCAGCCTCGAACTCACAGCAATCCTCCTGCCTCTGCCTCCCAAGTGCTGGGATGACAGGCGTGAGCCACCACGCCCGGCACTGTGGTATGTGGTACTGGTTGGTGCTGTGCGTGAGTCTCCATGCCCAGTATGGTATGTGGTTACTGGGGGATCGAACCTGGGTCCTTGCACTTGCAAGGCAGGCTCCAGAACCATTGAGCTAAATCCCTGGCCCCTAGGAATAATTCTTATTAATATCTTTGGGTCTGATACTGTGCAAAACTATGACCTAGGGAACCTAAAGGCCTATCTAGCCCTACGTCACTGCTTCCCTCATGATCACATGGGGAATATGGCGGTAATAGAGAGAACTCAAATTTACCTTTGGTGCCCTAGCTGATCACCTGTTCAAATCGTCCTCGAATCAGTCCACTCAGCTTCTGCCTGTCTGCTTCTAAGCCAGGGGCTACAAAGGGACTCACTACGTGTGACCAATTCCCTTTGTCCTGAGCAGCTGAGGGTTTTATAAGACAAAACTGAGGAGATAGGGACGCAGCACACGAGGAATGCAGTAAACATGTGAGACAGACAGACAACAGTAGCTTTGCCATCTACTCACCGTCCTTCCTGTGATCAGGAACCAGTAGTGTCACCACCGAACGGGACCTTGATTTTGTGACACTAAAAATGCAGATATTTGACTAGATCACATACAAAATTGCAAACGTCATACTATGTACCCGTATCTGTCTGAGAGATGTATTCATTCACTTAACAAACATCTCATGAATTCGCAGTGGGACCTGACTCTGGAGCCAAGATCAATAATCCAAGAACCTTCTCTGGGAAAAATTAAAAAAAAAAAAACCCTCTCCTTTAGTAATGCCTTTGGCTAACATTTACTGAGCATTTACTATGCATCAAAAACTATCATTCTTATATAATTCATAACCCTTTGATGTAAATACTATTATTAGCTGTGCTGTGGGACGCAGAATTCTAGGGTAACCCTACTGAGTTCGGTGCCCTTTGGCTGAATGTGAGGAGAACTCACAATTTGGGTGCGATACTTCTGTTATGTCACATGGCAAGGGACACTCAGCAGGCGCAATCAAAGTCCATAATGAGTTCATTTTAAGAAGGGAGAATTATCCCGGGTGAGATTAAGTGCTTGTCAAGGCCAATAATCAAATACCCACAGTACAGTTTACTAAGTACAGCTACAGTGAGTGGTTAAGACAACAGCAGTGACCAAGTTGATCAGAGAAATGGATCCGTGATATCATCGGCGAAGAGTCTGCTGTTACATATTTGGAGAATCTGGTGATCGACTGTTAAACTGTCGGCAACTTGAAATTCACTGCAGTTTGACCTCATGGGAATTGGCAGAGGCTACAAATGAGGCTTTTGGTTGTTTCCCATAGGACAGCTGGTTGACCAGCGCAGCAATGGCTGAGTGATCCATCCGTCAGATGCGGTGTCAATGGAAATCGGACACAGACCCAGGATGACTGTGATTCTGAGAAAAAGCAGGACTGTTGTTTGATGGGGCCAGTGTAGAGCAACATCATGAAAACCGGGGGCCTGCAGCTGCCTCGTGGAATATGAGAGAATGGCAAGGCATTTTCAAGCAGGGGCAGCGCATGTGCAGAGTGGCACAGAGGTGGGAGGGACATCGCATGTGTGGGCACCTGAGCAGAAGGTCGTGCTGGGCATATCATTCTCCATCATGAGATGCTGGCACCACGCCGTGTCAGGAGAGCAGTGAGCTCTGCGTGGGAGGGGTTTGGATGGGCCCCAGCAACGTACCAGATGGGGCCGAGGCGTGGGATGCGCACCGCTGTCCGTCAAGCGAGGTCCAGAGGCCCAGGGCACAGTATACTGGAATGGGAAGGTGGCGATCCAGGCCCCATCAAAAACAAAGAGTGCTAATACGACCCCAGCTGGAAACCAGAGCCACATCAGCTGGACTGGGCTGGGTACAGCCACTTGACGTAACAGACCAGACGCTTCCACTGCGCAGTGCAGGCAGAACTTCCTGGAGGAGTTCGGTTTAGTTTCAGCCTTATGTCCACTAGTGGGGAAAATGCAAATGTACCAAGATCTGGCTGCAGAGTGTTCTCAGAGTCCTGCCGCTCAGTGACAAAAGAGCTGGTCGTGAGGCACGCACTGTAGTGTCTCATCTGGGCTGCCAAGTGTCGTAAACCATCACCGGTGCGTCTTTTAACATTCCCTGAGTTTGCGTCTCTTCGGTCGCTGGCCTGACTGCTCTGACGAACTTCTCAGAGGTGAGAAGGACATCAGCCATCACAGACCTTTGCCACTCACCCCCCACCCCGCCCTTGTCTGGGACCACTGCTGTCCTGACCCACGGTACAGAGGGCGAATGTCCCCTGGGCACAAACTGCCCAACTGCAGACAGAAGCTAGCGTGTTAGGTCCCCCTTGTGCTCTTTGTGGACAAACTTGAGGTGAATTGCGTGAGGCTTCTCGGAGTGTTTGGTAGGATGGAGAAATCAGCCTCCCATCTCGGTGGCCAGCTCAGTCTTCCACGCTCCTGACGCCTGGCACGGTGTGACGCCGCCATCTTGTGTCATCCCTCCCACTTGTGCACCACCCTGCACATGTGCTGCCCCGTTCTCCTGGTCCCCATCCTCTCAATTCTCCATCAAAGTTTACACTGCTCTGCTTCCTGGGGAACCTAGAATGAGACCTGTGCTAACGGGAGATTGCTGGGTTTGTAAACACGAAGAAGACAGGGTTCTTCATGATGAACCTACCTGCCAAGAGCAGAATTTGCTGGGGTGTGAGAGTCTTAGACAACTTTCCAAGTGAAAAACTAAATGTAGCACGTGGTTTCTGAGCCTCAAAATCTCCCTAACCCATTCCCTGTTTGATGTTTGGATAACATTTGACATGTACAGAATTGCCAAAGCTTGGAAGTGATAAACTTTCAAAGCTTCACTGACTCAAGTGGGCTGGATGTACCTATAAGTTTTCCTACATGGTGTAAGCACTACCTTGTTTTGAGTACACGGGTAACCACACATTCACTCATAGCTGAGGCATGAGTGCCATTCATAAGAGACAAATATTACTTTACCAATGGTAAACACCGGAATGTTCTGACATCATGAAGCTAAGACTGTCTAAGAATTACCTGTTTACTTGAATTACATTCATTGAGTAACCTATTTTCCTCACTACTTCAAAATCATACACATTTTCATTTTAATAACTGACTCTCTTACAGAGTGATTTTTATGTTTTCCATCCTATTCTATGTGCTTGATATGAGTTATCATTTTAATACTCACAAATGTTAAAGTGGTTATTTTGCTGTTATTATTATTGCCCATTTCCCATAGCAGAAATCTGAGTCCTTGCGATGTAAAGCAGCTTCCTGAGGTTACTGCATGGTGACCTTCG
>PVIR01033252.1:0-18020 GCA_004026965.1 Petromus typicus | reverse complement strand
AAAAAAAAAAGACTTTTGCTTTGTAGTACAGCTTGCAGGTGGGTAATATGATGTCTCCAGCTTTACTGTTATTGCTCAATATTGATTTTGCTATACTGAGTCTTTTTGGATTTCAAATAAATTTTAGGATTGTTTTCTTTAGATCTGTGAAGTATACTGTTGGGATTTTGGTGGGGATTGCATTGATCTTTGACAAAGAGGCCACAGGCATACACAGAAGGAAAAACAGCCTAGTCAGCAAGTGGTGCTGGAGACAACGGACAAGACTGAACCAAACTAAAATCAAAATGGACCTAAGATCTAAACATTCAGACAGGACGCTGAACTTACTAGAAGACAAAGTGGGCAAAACACTTGAAGTTGTGGGTGTAGGGAAGGATTTGCTAGACCAAATCACAGCTGCACAAGAAAGAACAGCAAGAGTCAACAAATGAGATTACATCCAATTAAAGTTTCTGCAACAACAAAGGACTCATTTAGTGAAGAAACAACCAACTGAGCAGGGATATTTTTGCCACTTATTCCTCAGACAGAGAATTAATATCTAAATAGATAAAGAACTCAAAGAATTAAACTAGCTAAAATAAAAGGCCAATCAGGGAATGGGAAAGGGAAGTGGTCAGAGGAAGAAATGCAAAGAATATAAGAAAAAAAAAGTTCAGTATCTCTGGTCATTGGAGAAATGCAACTTAAAATAACAGATTTCATCTTACAATGCAGGGCAGGGGGAAAAGGGAAAAAAATGAGAATCGAGTCATGTCATATTCTGGTACAAACTCTTAATGCTGAATGCGATTATCATGTGTATTCATAATATACCAATAAAGATAATTTTTTTAAAAAAGATTTCATCTTACACTAGAAAGATTGTCAATCAACAAGAAATTCTAGCATAGCTATAGAAGAAAATAAATCTTTCTACATTGTTGGTATATAAATTACTACAACCATTAAGGAAACTAGTATGGAAATCCTTGAAGTACTAAAATTAGAAATTTCATATAATCCAGCCAACCCCCTTCTAAGTATTTTCCAAAGAGTTAAAGACATCATCCTACAGTGATACATGCATATTCATGTTTATTGCAGTCCAATTAATAATAGTTAAATCCTGGAAGCAGTTTTTACATCTATCAACAGATGACTAAATAAAGAAAGTGTGATATCTATATGTAGCGGAACACTACTCAGCTATAAAGAAAAACAAATCTGAGACATCTGTAGGAAAATGGAGGGACTTGCAAAGTAGGTGTGAAGTGAAATAAGAGACAGAAGTTTAAATATCAGATAGAATATCTTATTTGAGAAAGGCAAAGTACAAAGAGTACAATAAAGATGGACGGAAGGAGATAAGGAACAGATCTCCTGCAAACGGGAAGGGGTCCAAGAGGACATGTAAAAAGGAGAGAAGAGCAAAAGGGCAGAGCAGTACAATAACAATGTGGCATGGGCGGGAAACTAGTAATTTCAAAGAATGTAAACGTTAGTTGTAAATACAAAATAAGATTAATAATAACAACAAAAATGAAAATGGTGAAAGGAGATTTAGAGGAGGAGGAGGGAGGTGGGAGAGAAGGAGAAGGGAATTGGAAAAAACAATCTGCATGACACATACACACTCACTCCGCTGTGGTACCCAGGATCGAACTGAGGAGCTCGGGGCTGTGAGGCAGCCACGGTGCCACCAAGCTAAATCCTCAGCCTCTATGAAGTGACTTCCTGTTGAGATTGTAACAAAAAAGTAAGGAAACAAATTTTATATATATGGGGGGAGTGGTAGGGTGGGTGGGGCTATGGGAAAAAATGAGAATTAAGTTGTGTCTTATACTGGTACAAATCCCCATTATGGAGTGCAATCATGATGTGTATATTTAATGTACCAATAAAGATAATTTAAAAAAAAAAAAAGAAGTGACTTCCTAAACATAAGACTCTTGCACAGCTGTTGGGAACCACCCTGTTTGGTAATTGCAAGGTCAAAATTGACCAGGCCTTCCTGCCTGCAGATGGACTTTGGACTTGACTCTTGTCTTCATCTCTGGTAACAACAGGGACTCAATGGCCCCACATGCTGTGATGCTTCAGGGCAGAACTGCACCGGATCTCCCCCGTCTCAAGGACTACTGCTGACATCTGCCTTGCTCCAGGAATCCTCATCTACATAACTTCTCTAGGATTACTGTTGGTGTGGCCCTGCCTTTCTGGGTATTTTGGAATGTAGATAATAAAAGGTGTGGTAGGCTGGGATCCGGAGTCCTTGCCGCCCAGAGAAGCATAGATCAGACCCAAGCTCAGTTTTCGCTAAGTCTCATTTCTGCCTAATTATTAATTATTTCACCGTGTGCCGTGAACTCACAGGAGACTAAAACTTAATACAAAAGTTCTAGTTTCGTTCCCTTCTCCTGTTTACTATACACAGTACTACCGTTTATCTCTGCGTGACCATGAAGAAATATAAGTTGTCATAATTGTACAAGTGAAGGTGGAATTGGTGTGAAGTTTAATGCATAAATCTAAATGTCTGCGTTGTGAGTGACGGTAGCACCCCTCCATGCTTTTCGCCTCACAGTAACGGCTGAATATCTCAACCTTTTCTCTGAAGCCCCAAACCACTGGGAATGACAATACCCGGGGTAAGACTGCATCCACACGAGTTTTTATACAAATTAGTTGAAGAGATTTTAATAATTACTTTCTTTTTATAGCCTCAGACCATTGAGTAGGACAACTATATTCCAAGCTAGAGGAAATAATCATAAAAATAGAAAAAAAAAATCCCTTAAGCCTACAGCTGGGACGTTGAGCTTTTGAAGTTTTTTTCATGAGATTCTGGTCAGGGAGGGTGGGGGGGGGGGGGGCTACTTTAAGGAAACAGGAAATTCCTAGATAAAAACTTTGTTTTGTTTCTAGTGGGGTGGTCTTTCTAGAAGCACTCTTCCAGGAAACCAGTCCTTTCCCACCTAGAGGTTCAGTTTCCTGAGAAAAAACATAAATAATCGCCCCCTGGCCCCGGGTGGAGAATCACGAAGTAAGTAAAAAAATGCTGCAGAAATGGAACTTGCTCTGCACAGGAAGAGGAGGAACGACTCAGAAGAAAGAGATGGGCGAGAAGCAGAAAAAAGAAGCTGGAGCGCAGGCTAGTCGTGGGAAACCTGAAGCAGACCACAGAAGTACAGGCCAAAATAAGAGCAGGAAGTCAGGTACGTGTTCGCAGAGCCGTCCTAAAGGGCTAATCCATTCTCCTTGTGGAAAAAGTGACTAAATCAGACATAGGAAGGTACATTCTAGGGCAAAGAGCGAGGCGGAACCCACACGGTGCAATTAAAAAGCATTCTCAAGTCTTTCGCCTAGTGGACACCAGGTACTGTAGCTTGAACGGGCTGGTTTCCATGGACTACAGCGCACCCTGGTGGATGTATGTTTCAAGCGCACCCCACTAGGTGAGACCGGGTCTTAGGGGCGAGGCAAAGACCGAGTGTACAGTACTTCCGGTGGAGTCGCAAGGTCATCCATGCAATTCTTCCAAATCCATGCAATTCTTCCAAATCCGCAGAGGTCAGACTTCTTATCAAAATAAGGTAGACGCGACTATCTATATAATGTTTCCTTCTTAAGTTACTTCCCTCCTGTTCCTTCCTCTTGCACTTAGCCAGTTCCACCCTTTCCCAGAGGAAGATTACTTGGGTGTCTGTTTTTCTATATTGTAGCGTAAAATCCTTAGTTACATCTTCCTACCCCAAGCTTCGTCTTTCCCATTAAGTCCCCAACAAGCTGCTTTTACCGTGGGTGTCGTCTGCGTGATCGCTTGGAGTTTGGCAGCCTCTGAGGGAGAATTAACAAACTTTACCAAGAGGTACCTATGACCAAAGCGTGAACACTAGAATGGAAAAGTAGATAGGGAAGGAGCCACGTCAGACACGGCTTATAAGGGACTGGAATAGCAATTAAAACCAGCTGGCTCCTAGACTTGTCTCCAGTATAGTGAGATCGCCAGCAGTGCGCTGTGGCTGGAGCCCTTTGTATGTTTCACCTATATTGTTCTTACTTTTAGATGTCTCTGTTGAGTCTTTACGACCAAGTTAAAGTGAGACCTGAGTACACCAAAATTTATAGTTTACTCTTTACTAAGGTCAGTTAAGGTTTTTAGGCATTAATTTTGGAGCTTCCCAGCTCCTCTATCATTGGTCAGCTGTCAGGATGGGTCACAGCCTTGCTTGACCATGTAACTTTGTGTGAAAGCATGGGAGTCTTTTTCTTTATTGGTGACATCATGTATTGGCTGACTCTTCTGTTGTGGGTCTCACGATCTCCTTGCTTAGTGAACTGGATGACTCACCCAAACTGTAGGATCTTGTAGAAAGATTTCTTCATCCTTTGGGTCCTTATTGACCATGGAGGGCCAGGGCTATCTTTAATATACTATCTTTTAAGCCCAGTTACTTTTCTACTATCTTTGGTCTCTAAGCCTTAATTGTTGAATACAAAGATGTTCAACACTGGTTCAGCATTGATGATCAACATTGGTTTAGTACCAGTACTGAAGTGGAATCAGTAATTTATTATAATCTCAGCTGGATATCAAGCACTTTGAAATATAAAGTATAACCAGAGGACTGGGTTTTTTTTAAACTATTCATGATTGTCTTAGAAGTTGAGTCTCTTGCAGAATGCTAATGGATAATAATTATAAAGTTTTATAGAGAAAACTTGAGGATCCATGTAGCATTTGAGCATGAGAAGCATGATGATGTTATTATCTCTGAAACACAAAACACATTTACATGTCCATCCTAGTAATATTTATAGTCAATTATCTTCATCTAATTATGAAATATTCAAAGACATAAACAAACTTTTACCTAATTTGTTATCCATTAATAAGGTCCCAACAAAGAAAAATGTACCTGTCTATAATGCACCTTGTAAGTTTTTAATGCACCTGTATATAGATGTACCTTATAAATTTTAATTTTTAATGTGCAACATTGTCTGGCTCGCTTAGTGCCTCAGCATCCCTAAGTTCACCAACACATAGATACCCATCACACAAGCTTTAAAAACATTATCATTTGGCTGGTGCTGTCGTGTTGGCTTGACATGCTTCTTTATTTATTTATTTATTTATTTATTTTGAGACAGAGTCTCACTTTTGTAGTTCAGACTGGCCCTGAGCTCAGCCTTGAACTTGCAGCAATCCTCCTGCCTCTGCCTCCAGAGGGCTGGGATGCCACCATACCCAGCACTGCGGTATGTGGTACTGATTGCTGTTGGGTGTGAGTCTTCACGCCCAGTATTATATGTGGTTAGTGGGTATCGAACCCTCCTTGAGGATTTTAGTAGCATTATGGTAGCATCTTAATAGGATCCTCAAGGTGTTGTTTTTTTTTTTTAAAGATGCTCTTGGTACAAAACTAAATTAAGAGACAAAGATATCCACATGGCTGTGACATTTATAACTGCTGATTTCAAAGAGTGCTAAATGTATAAAGGGGAAAAAATGAGAATCAAGTCATATCATATTCTGGTAAAAACTCTCAATGTTGAATGCAATGATGATGTGTATTCATAATGTACCAATAAAGATTTAAATTTTTAAAAAACTTTGTTTTACCCACAGAGAACTTAACCTTTTGATGATAACCAGTGTCAACATATAATAACATATTTAGCAATGTTCTTTGGGATGTGTCTCCTGTAAGATTATGGAAATTATCAGGGTTCCATTAATGAAAAAATACTGGAATAAATGTTTCCAGGAAGCTGCTCTTCTATTCACCAAGGGGAGTCTTGTCTGCCAGGATTTTTTTCAATCCCAAAGGTACCCATTTAGTTATCTTTTTTTTTTTTTTTTAAGACAGGGTCTCGCTTTGTAGTTCAGGCTGGCCCTGAGCTCAGCCTCAAACTCACATCACAGCAACCCTCTTGCTTCTGCCTCCCACTGCTCGGATTGTAGGTGAGAGCCACCACGCCCGGCACTGTGGTATGTGGTACTGGTTGCTGCTGGGGTGAGTCTCCACACCCAGTATTGTATGTGGTGACTGGGGATCAAACCCAGGTCCTTGTGCTTGCAAGACAGGTGCCAGAACCACTGAGCTAAATCCCCGGCCCCACCCGTTTAGTTATCTTAACAAGTTTTAGATGACCTATCAGAACTGAATTATAACAATTAACATATTATTTTTGACCAATGAAAGAATTCCAAAGTTACTGTACATAGATAACAAAAGGTGTAATATTCCCAAAACCAGTATTGTCATTGTTTTGACTGGCTGAGCAATCTGCATGGAAGCGTGTTTTTCTAATGACACTTATTTTGCCTATAAGTTAACTTAAATTCTAGACATGTTTTAATCTATATAAACTCTGTTCCATGGAAATCTTGAAAAAAGCAAAATAGAAATTCTTGAGTTCAAACGAAACAGCTGTAGGTATTGTCGTTGGTTGTTGAACAAACAGAGAGAAGCACACATGAGATAGTTGTTTATGAAACATTCAGATTTATCCTCAGCATTTTGTGAATTGGAAACAACTATGGTGTATGGCATAGCCCATATTAGGAGCTGTTGGCACATCCCTTTTGCCTACCCCTTCCTGTGCCTTTTTTTTTTTTAAAGAAAGAGGGACGCAAAAGGCTGTCTTTCTTGGTTGTGTTTTGCCCCTGTTGGGGCCCTAAGGTCAGGCCCACTGGGGCAACAGGAAGTGGGTGGCCCCAAAGCAGCTAACTGAGGAGAGTCAATGGTGCATTGAGACATCTACACAGGGTGATTTTTTTGAGACTAAAAAATAATTGAATATAAGCCACTTTATCCTATGTTCTTCTTCTTTTATATATAAAACAGGTCAAATGGGTGTGTAGTGTTGTAAGATACAGCCCTCATTTGCCCACCCTTTGTTTTTTTACCAGAGGGCATCTTGCCAAAGAGTACCCTGGCCAGGCTGCAATATAATACAATACAATATAAGACCCAGGCCTTTTCTTAAACTTTGGGGATCTGACTGTCCCTAGTGCTTAAGAAGACATTTTAGGAATGAATGTGTTGGGAGAAGGGAAGAAAAATCTGACAGTCGAGGTCTCTCTCTGCTAGAGGCATCCCCCAGTGTAAACTCTCTTGGTTCCAAGGCCAAAGTGGGGAAGTTTGTCAAGGCGCCAACCTGCCCACTGCACATTTCTACCTAGACATCCTTCCTCGGCCTTGCAGAGCAGAAAGAGGCCTCTCATCTCACTAGACCTTTCTCCAGGCTCCCCCCGTCTTTGGGATTTATCTACTTCACCCACGGGTGGACTTGATGCCAGGGCTTCCTGGTTCTTCCTTCCACTGCCCGGGACTGGATCAGGGCCCCGTGGCCATCTCTGTGTCCCTCCCTGGTAACGATGCTTCCTCTGTCTTAGATGTAGAGAGCTTCCTCGAAGACCCTTTCTTTTTAAAGGAGCTAGACTGTGGAAACCAGATTTTAATAATGGATGTCGGTTTTGGATTTTGTTTTGAGGCCAGGGGATGAGCAGGCTGCAAAGTCTAGCACAGCCATGCTCCTGTAGGCAACAGGCAGTGGGCAGTGTGGAGCACATGGCGTGTTTGGGTGAGGAGAGCTGAGGAGCAGCTCTCGGCGGGGTTCTGGGGAGGAGTCCATCCAGTCACGGCCTCATTTTAATGCCCAAGGTATTGTTGAGAGAACATGAGCAAAAGGAACAAGCTACACTGGAAAATCTCAGCCTGCAGAAAAGATTTACCCTTTCCTGGACTACCCAGGTAATTTCTCTCAACAAGAGGATAGGTTTTATTTAAAACCCACTCGGAAAAAAAATTTTTGTTTATATCTGCAATGTGTCTAAGAAATTCAGATTAGAGCAGGTACCCACGGTCCAGAGAGAGAGGACTATACATTAGCAAAAGCACGTTTGTCCACTTATTCTCACACTCACACACACACACACACACACACACACATACACAAGATGTTTTAGTTGTTGGAAGGAAGAGAAAGACTGACTAAACTTTTCTTAGGGTCTCTCTGTTAATATCTCTCTCTCTCTCTTTCTCTCTCTCTCTTTCCCCCTCTCTGATCTTTAGCAGAAACATTCCTCCTAAAAAAGGAAAATACAAAGTGACAGAAACAAAAGATGAACAAAAACAAGATTTGCCTCTCACGTGCCAGGGTGAGTTAATAAGACCATCCACTCACGAGTCATCCCTCCCACTCTGGAAGTTAAAAGTAGGGCATTCCAGAGCTAAGACTGTCTGGCCACCAGCGGAGGATCAGACGGGAAAGAGCTGAGGAGAACGGTTCCAACATTCCCCTCCACGGGTGTGAAGGGGGAATCAGGACAGACTGTCCCAGTGAAACCTGCCTCCAAGATTTACGATCCATAGCGGGCGATAATCGCATGTAATTGGCTCAGGGAGTCACGTGTTTATGAGGCATTTATATTTCCTATAAACTAGATTTTATCTAAAATCCATTATACAAAAATCACAGTTAAGGTTTCAAAGTCCAAAAGGGGGCGCTCTAACACCACTGTTTGGCTGCAGTCCCGAACCACCAGAGCAGCCAATCTGAGTTCAGTGGAAGCTGAAATACATACTTTTTTGAAAACTGGGTTTCCTATAGTCTATCCCTTAGGCGGTCAGCCTAAAGGACTGACCCCATTCGTCTGTGGCCGAAGACTCTAGGGATAGTTACAGACTATTATCAGCCATCGTTTGTTTTTTTGTCTGTTTTTTGGTTGTTTTGTTTTGTTTTTAATCTCTTCCCAGCCAATGCACCAAACTGTGCCATCTGGAGTCAGTGTGTATGCCACACTCCGCCACAATATGCCAACCACTGCTCTGCTGGGATGCAGTTTGGGGGTCCTGCTGGGATCAAAAATACTTAGCTTTAGTCATGAATTAAAGATACAGAGTTTAAAATAAAAGAAGACGGCTTAGTCGGAAAAAGATGGAAATTAATGAAGGCAGACAGCTACCCCGGAAGGGCAGGCAGCGTCAGAGGGGAGTAGCCGTGGATTTTGTCCTCAGCTCTCCTTTGATTTAGGGCGAGTGATTTTTCCCACTCCTGTGGGCACCGAGATGTTGTCACCATCTGATTGGCTCTCTGGCTGGCTTTGATCTGAACGTGAGCACCTCTGTCTATATTCTTTTCAGCTACTTCATTTCTTCCTTCCCTTTCTGATGGATTCAGCATAGGGGAGGCCCTTATGGAATGGTAACTTGGGGTTAAAGATGCAATAAAAGGACATGTGTGCTTTATATATTAAACAAGGCCCCTTAGGTGGCTCTTCTTTATCCCTTTACATTTCACCAAGTTGAGAGGGGTTTGTGTTTCAGGCTAAATCCTTGTTTTGCCTGTTAACTCTTCATGAAATTCAGTTTCTTTCTTTCTCTTTCTCTTTCTCTCTCTCTCTCTCTCTCTCTCTCTCTCTCTTTCTCTCTCTGTCTCTCCCCTCTGTGTGTGTGTGTTCCCCTCCTTCTCACCCTTATCTTTCTAATTGTTGGAGTTCACCTGCAGAGACCAAAACTGGCTTTAGTAAGGCTTCCTAATAATTTTTTAATCAAGCTTGAGGAGATCCTGTTTTATCCTTTTTCTTCTGTATGACCTCTACCTCCTGTCTTTACAAGTCTCAGGTTACTTGTGAAATAAAGAAACAGGTGCTGGGGATTTAGCTCAGTGGTTCCGGTGCCTGTCTTGCAAGCACAAGGGCCCGGGTTTGATTCCATGGTAATCACATACAATACTGGGTGTGGAGACTCACGCCCAGCAGCAACCAGTACCACATACCACAGTGCTCCCGCCTGTAATCCCAGCACTCGGGAGGCAGAGGCAGGAGGATTGCTGTGATGTGAGTTGGAGGCTGAGATCAGGATCAGCCCAAACCACAAAACAAGACCCTGTCTCAAAAAAAAAAACAAGCCCCAAACTTTGTAGCTCTCCCCAGGACATGTGTTCAGATAGTGGGGATGCTGCCATGATCTGTGGCAGGGATTTCAGGTCTCTAAAGATAGACAGGTCGCCCAGATGACGTTTGTGCAGGCCCTAGGGAAGGGCTGGTAGCTTCCAGAGGTTTGGGCTAGACAAGGCTGTCTCCAAGTCCCCTGGTTACCAGGGTGATCCTATGAGTATGTGCTCATATGTGCTCATGACAGCAACACTAACAAGAGTTTATTAGTTTGTGGTTTGCTAAGTAACTTTAAAATCGGTCATAAAAGTGAATAACTGAGCAAAAGAGAAACTAAAAAGTTTATTCGGTTTTTCCCTGGTGTTCAAAAGACAGTGTTTTCTGATTGGTGTTTAAACTTTAGTAAAGAAGAATGGCTTGGGCTTTTTACAGAGGAAAAGGCATGGATTCGTTCCATTGTGGGGACTTGGTTACAGCTGCAGGGACCTGCCTAAAGCTTAGTCAGGCAAAGAATTGATGTCAAGACCACTAACCCTCTCCGTGTCCTTTGTCTCTGTCAAAGGCTTCACAAAGTCATTCAACCAAATAAACCATTCTAACTGTGATAAGGACCCCTGGCCCATTACCCGGGAGAGCGGTGAACGTTAAACAAGGCTCCTGGTGACCTTTGCCAGCACGTGGCTAGTTTATCAGAGCAACAGACAAGAGACGATTCAATGACTAGGCAACTCCCCTGACAGTGTACAGGCTCCACACTGTGTGTCTCAGTATGAGCGCTTGCTCCAGACCAGTAAGACTTAGCCTTACTCCTGAGTAAATCGAGTGCTGGTATTTTATGAGAAATGAAAGTAGTACATGCCTCCAAGCAAGAAATGTGATGATGCGTTTGCCACAGTTAAGAGACAGAAAAGAAACACTGTTCCCCTCATGGTGAGTTCATGTCCATTCCTGTGATACGTGTAGACGTCTCCATCACTGAAAGTCAGATGAATGAGGAGTGTTTTGGAGTTGTGACAGCAAACTTGGTGATCTCACCAAAAAGAGCTTTGTAATTTCCTCTTAATAATTTTAAAATAAAGTAGGAAGCAGACCAAAAAAATATAGAGAGTAGGAGAACAAGTTGCTGTAGCCTAAATAAAAGATACAAGATAAGCCCTTTAAACTTACAGTACAAAATATACCTCAGACCAAATGGAATGTGTGGAATTAGCCAAACAATTCACATTTTAGATGTCAGAGCCTGCAATTCTGGCAGAGGGTCGGGATATGCAGGAAAGTATAAGCACCTGAGAGGTGGATTATAAGGACTTTGGGGAACCCAGGGAAGTCTCAAATTTATTTTGTCCCTAAAAATGTTTGTTTTGGGGGAGAATTTCTGGAAAACAACAGTAGACCATTTAAAAATAAGAATTCCTGGGCTTTGCCCTGTTGACAGCCAGCATAAACACTGCATCCCAGGATCAAAGACTCCAACCCATCAAAGAAAACCCAGAGGGCCCCAGGAATTACTCTTTCAAACTGCTAGGGATGCTGCCAAAAGAAGGAAGAAGCGCAGGGGGTTTCTCTAAATTCTGAGCGCTTTAGAAATGGGCACAGTAATAATCACTGGGGCGTGTTCAGCGTGTGCCACGGCCCCATCCTATTTGCTAAGGGCTTTGTCACACTGTTTCATCTTTGCCTCACAAAACTTCTGTGAGCTCAGTGCCGAGATGGCCCACATTTGAGAGACTGGGAGACAGAAGCAGACGGGTCATTTCCCTGAGAGGCACTCAGCCGTCAGGCCCTGTATCCTCAGCTGCACGACCGATTCTACCCTGGACACATAGGACACCATCCTCCCAGGCCCTGCCAATTTCCCAAGCACTTTGCAGTGTTCTTGACAGGCATTAATTCTTTACTGCTTACAATAAAAGATACACTATTTTAAGCCCAGGGTACAGATGAAGAAGCTGAGTCCCAGCTCAGTCAGCTGCCCGAGGTCACCCACCTAGTAAATATCAGAGAGGATTCGGATCCAGGCAACTTGGGAACAAAAGCCAAATAACTTCACAATACTGAATCTCATGCAGCCAGGAAAAAGTTGCCTCCTCTATGTAAGGATCTGACTCAGGCTCTGTGTGAATAAGTTGAGAAATTAAAATGACAAGGAAAATGAGTATTTTCTTTATTCACATTAATTCAGACCTATAATGAACAGAAGAGAGATGTGGCAGGGAACGCCCACAATATCAGTCACTACCAGCTGCTAGGATTGTCAGTGGAAGTGAGACATGGTGAGTAGAAAATGTATGGGAGGATTTGGTCATAAAATCAAAGAAGTAGTAGACAATGACAAGAAGGATGAAACACAATACCTAAACTTCCGCATCAGCCAGGCTCCGAGATTAGTCCTGAATGGAGCAGGAACAACAAAATACCCACATCAGTGTCCTAACCTAGTTCTCTCTCCCCACTCCTCACACGAAAGCCTTAGTGTATTTGAGAGAAAGGTGTTGAGTCTGGGAGGCTGCACCTCTAAAACTGGATTATCTATACCTATTATGTGTGTACCCTTATAAAGGGTGTTGGAACAGGAATGTCTCATAGACAGTTAATGTTTATTTTTAAATAAATGTTTATATAGTTCTTACCATGTACAACAATTAATTTCAGAGCCAGGTATTTAGCTCAGTGGTTCCAGCACCTGCCTTCCAAGCACAACGGCCCAGGTCAATCCCCGGTAACCACATTCTACAATGCCAGGCATGGTGGCTTATGTCTGTAAGCCTAACATTCAGGAGGCAGAGGCAGGACGATTTCTGGGTTCGAGGCTGAGTGAGCTCAAGACCAACCTGAAAAGTGAGACCCTCTCTCAAAAAACTAAAAAAAAAACAAAAAACAAAAAGAAATTAATTTCAGCTCTTGACCCAACTATTAACCATCTGTTTGGGAAAATGAATTAATGGTCCCTAAAATTGGTTCTGATCACGGTTAACTTAAACCTGACCAATCTCACCCTCCTCCTTCTGCCCATCCCCAGCCCATAATAGAAAAGTAAGACTCTACCCAAACAGCTCCATTCTAGTACAACAGCTAAGACAGAATAGAACAGACTGCTGTGACACACACACACACACACACACACCAGGGCCCCTGTGCACTACATGTCAGGCTGCATGACAGCGGTGCGGTCACTTGTCCTTGTTGCCATCCAAAGGTCCAGGCTGGGCTGACAGAGGCTCCTCTGAGATGAACTCTTCCGTGGCAGCAGAGGAATGGAACAGAAGGCAGCACCGGCTTTCGGCACCACACTCGGGGAGCAGCGCAGAACTTCACCTAGATTCTCTGGGCCAGTGCAAGGCAGCATATGCCCAACTTTAAGAGCCAACGAAGGGCAGACTCAGTGTGAGCCTAGGAAGGGGCAAACTGGACTCTTCATTCTAGAACTGGAACTTCAGTAAGAAAAGGGAGGCAGATGGCGGGATATCAAAGTATGTCGTCACCCCAAAAGCCCCCCTTTAACCTCACAGCTGTCAACCTAAAGACCTAGATGAAGCTTTCTCAGGATGGATGGGAAGTGTTTTATAAAATATTAACTGGGAGGCTGTTCTGTACCAGTGCCCTGCGTAAGCAGAGTTTAATCAGAAACCACTAGTTAACGTCTAAACGGGGCCTTGGCTTCAGTGACCCAGATGAGGCGCCTGCTGCCCTTTACTAGACCAAGTCTTATCTTCATCTCTCTTCTAGTTCACCTTGCGAAGAGCTTGCGCTCCTCCTCGGAGCCCAGACTGCCTGCGGCCAGAGCTGCTCCCTCTTCTGAAGTACTGTTTGCCCAGATAAAGACAAAAGTCTTACTGTGTCTCTGTGTGTCTTTTAACAGGATCACGATTAGTGGGTCCTAATGTCAGGGGAAAAGGGCTGGATGAAACTAGTGGTTGACAAAGAATAGAGAGATGAGAGAATCAGAAATCTACCACTTACAACCTTGTCACTGGATCCTGGGGTTGCTGGCTAGGCCTTGAGGTCCCAGAGCAGGTGACATGCTTGCATTGTAGGCACAGGAAGTATTTGAGGCCACTTTTTCCTCAACCTTGTGACTCTTGATAAAGCACCTACTAATAAGGAAAAGTAACCACATAGAAAGCGGAATGCTCAGCCCTGGCTGACAGTGGGCCTTGGTGTACACCTCTGCATGGGACCTGAGGAGCTCGCCCTGATCTCTGACTCACAGGAGGGCAGAGGCTCTGGGGCTCTGTGCCAGGCCACTGGGACACAATGGCTTGTCATTGCTCATATACTTTAATGTTTTTTGTGAAACAAACCACCAGGAAGATAAGTGGGAAAAGGACAGTCCATTGTGAGAGTGCAGTATTCCTGAGACTCTCTCCCAGGGCTCCCTTGGAACGGTGCTGTTGGTAGAGCCTGTTCCTCTGCAATGTGGAAACAGGATTGCGTGTGACGCTGCTGCTGAGTCATGAGCCATCATGCCAAGCCTCATCTGTACCCTGCGACCCTGCTGGAAAGTGCAAAGTGCACTTTACACAAAACGAGGACTAAGTTTAGTTAACAATGGAGCCAAACAGGGTAACAGTAAAAGAACTTCAGGTCGCCTTCCTGTGTTCAAGGCTTTCTGCCAAGGCCAGTGCAGAATGCAAGCACCTGTGATCACAGCTGTCACTTTAATGAGAGGCAGACTCAGTGCTTCCCGAGCCTAGAGCATGAGGCCTGGGGCAGGCACTGCAAAGTGCTACCCAAAGCCAGCTTCTATCTGCTGCATCTGCAACCTAGGACGCCACTGAACCACAGACTCTCCAGCCTGCATAGACAACCTCTGCATTTTACACTGTTCTGAAAGACTGAGTATACTCTGTCCCCCAGAACTCTAGGACATCTGGAAAGAATCCACTGTTACTTGCCTTCACTAAGAGATAAAGAGAACCAAGTCCTTTTCCAGTCTACTTTCCCTTCATCTCATTAAACAGTAAAATTAGCACCAAACATCCAATAAGTGACTGAGGTCCATTTCGGCACATCCCTGCAGCAAGTGAAAATACATTTTTATGGGTGTGTGGTACCTGGGATCAAACTCAGGCCTTTGTCTGTCCAAGGTAGGTGCAATACCACCTGAGCTAAGTCCTCAGCATGAAAATACACTTTTAAAAATCATTTAAAATGCTTACATCCTTGAACTCTGTATGGCCTGCTGTGTATCTCAGTAGTGGACATTTGCCTAGCAACCATGAGGCCCTGGGTTCTGTTGAGAACTGCGGACTTACTCAGGTTTAAGATTTACTTGCTGGGATTTACCTACTTGATCTTGAGGATGTCTTCTCTGCCCTGCAGAATCAGCTACTGGGATTACTGCAGACTCTGCCCCCACCATGGGATTTTAAACTACAAGGATTAGTATACTTGGATTATTGGCCTTAAGACTTACTGGGACTTACTGGGATTTAAGGATGTCTGCTCTGCCCTATGTAATCTTCAACTACAGGAATTATTGTGGGACCAGCCTGTGTTATGCATCCTGGGATTATGGGTTGAAGGCTTGGTACCAATAAAGGTGCAGGCAAGCTTGGGTTAGGGGTTCTTCCGCTCCTGCTTCTGCTGCTGCACTTTTTGGTCTTTGGCTGCCGCTGCTTATAGTAGCAAGAATTGAGCCCAGGCTCAGCCTTTTTCTCAAGGTTCTGACTTTGTTGTTTGTTGGTTGTTAATCCTTTTGTCACGGGATCCACAAGGCACTGGAGTTTGCCACGAGGGTTCTCACTGCATTCTCTTCCCTGGACTCCAACAGATTCCATCCCAGCATTGTAGAAAAATAAGTATATTTATCTCTCCCAGGCTATTGATGAGGCACAGACATCTGATCATTTTCTTTCTAACTCTCTCCTCTCCCTCCATCAATACCTGCCAAGTTCAGACAGGTTAGAGGACATGTAACATACAGAGATTTGATGGGATGCCTTTTTTTGTTTTGGTTGCTTCTGTGAGCTGAGCAGTGTGGAATATGTCCTGCTCTGCTTTATCTTTTCAGCTCATTCAAAGATCTATGTCAGGGGCTAATGTAGAATGCTGAGGGATGCCCCTGGAAAGGAAGCTTAAATGAGCTAGTCGATCTCGATAAGAGTTAGGAAGCATCATGCTTTCTTTACCCTAAAATGTCAACTCTTATCAGCTAAGCAGTTTGGCTGGAAAATAGGGTTATTTTGTGCTACGAAAAATGTCATTGTGGTGTATATATATCAATGATATCTCCATCTGCTTTGGGATTTTAAATGAAGTTAAGTATATGGATATACTTTAACTCAAGGAGCCTACATTTAATAAGATATGGTAGTTTTCTTTAGCATTTATTGCTTTAATTTCAAGACTCTCCTTTCTGCCCTCAGAAGATGAAGTTGGAAAAAGTGGGATGTGGTTGGACATGCTAACCTCAAACACCATACCTTGGTCTTTGAGAAAATAAAAGCAGAAATGTCACCTTCCACTTTTCCTCACCTTTCTCACCAAAGGCAAGTCATTACAAAATGCAGCTGTACAAGAGAAAGAGAGAGTATAGCCCAGGGTAGAGCATCAAAGATCTGGATTCAACCTCCAGCACTCAAACAACAAAACAAAACAAAAATCCTAGGAAAGGGAGGGTCTAAAGTCTAAGATCCTTATCTAAAATATGTCCTCTTCTATCTGGAGAAAAGGAATAATAGCCTAGTTCCTGGAGACACAGGGTCACAGAGAAAAATCTGAACAAACAGAACTTGCTCCATTCCCCCTTTTCATTGGCACTAGATCATGCCTCTTAAGCCAATCACACTTCTACAAGACCAGTCATTACTTCATCAAAACTAAAATAAAAGAAGCTGAGCTCAGTCTCTCTCCCTACATAGCAAGGGCCCCTCAACAGGGTCCTTAACCTATCACTGTGGCTTTCCATGAATAGTCCGCTTTAACATCATTAAAAAAATTAGCATAAAAAATATATTAGACCCAGGGACGGGGATTTAGCTCAGTGATTCCGGCGCCTGTCTTGCAAGTGGAAGGGCCCAAGTTTTGTCCCCCGGTAACCACATACAATACTAGGCATGGAGACTCATGCCCAGCAGCAATCAGTACCACATACTACAGTGCCAGGAGTGGTGGCTCATGCTTGTAATCCCAGCACTTGGGAGGCAGAGGCAGGAGGATTGCTGTGATATGAGTCTGGAACTGAGCTCATGGCCAATCTGAATGACAAAGTGAAATCCTGTCTCAAAAAATATATATAAATAAATAAAATAAAATACTAGACCCATTTTTTTGCCTTGGATCTTCATTTCCTTGAGAAGGCTTTGTGTCACATCAAATTTCTATTAAATAAATTTGCAAGTTTTTCTCTTGCTCTTTTGTTACAGGGGTCCCAGCCATGAACCTAAACTAGAAAAGGAAGATCTTTTTCCTTATAGTGTAGATTATGCAAATGTGTGTTTCGACATTATTCACACCAGCCCAGAAATGATGCTCTCTGGAAGGTTCTATGACACACTATTCTCAACAGCTTTTAAATAATCTCTAGTGGCACAGTGAGGGAATATTTCCAGGTGACAATGGACCTGGAAGTGATATGACGTTTGTACGTGATGAGATACTCATTTTCTGAAATAAAGAATCTGTGAAGAGAGGAATTATGACTAGTATTTACAACAACTTTTAATAAACATCTCCAAATTCCAGGCACAAGACAAAAGGCATGACTCATAGCCCAGCAGGCCTTATGGCCAGGGAAGTGGCCCTGGTGAGGATTGCTTCCCTAATGCCAGAGAATAGCTCTTAGAGGTCTGTAGGAAGTTGATAATAGAGTATTTCACTTGAGTATCGCCTGGAAAAATCTGGTTTTTGATCAAGAGCATTTCCTTAGCTAAAAATGTCATATTTCCAGGTCTTGCTTTTTAATAGATTGTAATTGGAAAGACAGAACACTTGAAAAAACATTAAGGTTGACTGCAGCCTTCTGATTTGTGCTGCCTTTTGAATCCACGCGATGACAGTACCCCAGGTGGGCCTGGCTTGAGTTCTCTTAGCACCTGGCTTTGGGGGCCAGCAGCGTCCTCCATCCCCAGCTTCTCCCCCACAGCCCGCTCCCTCATTCACACCAGCTGAGGTGTGCAGGTCTGAA
>PVIR01033251.1:0-18016 GCA_004026965.1 Petromus typicus | reverse complement strand
AACAAAGTCAGAGTGAAGCTGGCAGTGGACAGTGACTTTTCAGATTTGGGAAAGATAAGTGCTTTACAATTATATTGCCAAATGAAAGCAGAAATAAACTAAGCAGTGACTGAGAGTGACAATTTGCTCGGCAAAGATCTTGAATTCAGCCTAAGAAATACGGAGGGAAGCTAAGGAGAGACTGTTAAAAAAAAAAAAACATGTGTAGGTTACAGCTAGAAAAGAATGAATTAATACAAGGTTGTCTACTTGCCCCCTCACTCTTCTCTGTTTTCCCCTCTTCCCTCCCCTCTTTCTCTCTCCATTTTCTTTATTTTAATATAAACTTGATCTCACAGATCCTATCCAAGGTTCAGGCTGTCTGGGGTTTAACTACCGTGGAGGATGCAGTGGTTCAGAGAAGGAAATCTAAGCAGTGTTACATCAACTGCTTAGACATTGTGTACTTTGACAAAAAGGGTGCTATATTACTGTGCTCCATGAGAAAAAAAAAAAAAAAAAAACTCCAAATTCCTCATGTTCCTCTCCACGTTCCTTTCAGGATCTGGTATACTAAAATACTGCAGACCCTTTTGTGGAATTGGAGTATCATTACTACAAATGTCTGGAGTATCATTACTACAAATGTCTGGTACAGCACCTAAGCCAATAGCACCAATTCAATCTCACAACTGGGTGGAGGTTTTGTGTTCATTGTCTGTCCTCCTTATTTCCAGGAAGCTCAGTTCCTTGCCAGTTACCTACACTTGCAGCATTGAACCTTTCCTTCACAGGAGCAAAAATCTTTCTAAAGCAACCTTCTGACTCAGAAATAGGTCTCACTTAGAGACAGACAACTAATTATATTCTCTCTTTTGAGAGTTCAAACTAAGACACCCAGAAATAGAGTTGAGTAGTGGGGATAGCATTATGTGCAGAACCCCAAAGATGATTCTTCTTTGGGTGGAGTTTCTGAGGTTTATTTCTAACTTGCTTATTTATTTATTTACTTATTTATTTATTAATTTTTGTGAGACAGGGTCTCACTTTGTAGTTCAGGCTGGTCCTGAAAGCAACCTCATACTCAAAAATCTTCCTGTCTCTGCCTCCCAAGTGCTGGGATTGCAGGCATGAACAACCATGCCCAACACTGTGGTATGTGTTACTGATTGCTGGTGAGTGTGAGTCTCCACACTCAGCATTGTTGTGTGTGTTTACGGGGATGTAACTCAGGACCTTGTGCATGCCAGGCATGCACCAGAACCACTGAGCTAAATCCCCTGGATCCCTCCATGTATTCTTATAGTACCTTCATATTTACCTCTCTCATATGAATTTTTCTCAGTTGATCTAACTTCATGTCTTCCATATTAGCAAATCCTCCCAGTAACATATTCCCAAAAGAGTACAGAAAAATGTTGATCAAAAACTGTGGAGTTCTCATACTACAATGCTTTGGAATATTCAGTTTCATACTTTCAAATGCAAATCATAAATCTCAATAGTTATCATCAAACAATGCTTAAGATTCTACATAGGTAAGCTTAGACAGACCCACCTTCCAATTCATCTACTTCAATGTTTCTACATATATTCTTCTACTAGGAGCCTTTGAGTACTGATATTTACTATTGGAAAGTAAATTCAGTCACACTTGATACTATTTGTAACTCACAAAGACTCTGTCTTTTAGACTAGCTGCCCTGAAAGTTCTGAATTCAGGGAGCAGGAGCTGCAGGGAACTTCTCTATTCATTCAGTGAACATAGAATTTAAAATAGCACCTTGTGCCCAAGGTAACAGTTCATCAGGAACAGATCAACTCCCCGTAATGATGTTCTTAGGGTATTCTTTGTCACAGCCATAGCAGAAATTTATTTTACAAGAAAGTTGAGTAACTCATTATTAACTATACTACCCATGAGGTGGGTATAGGTTTGATTCTCTTCTAATACAAGTATATGGAATTAAGAGAGCATTCATACAGCCAGTCTATTCCAAAACATCATGTTTTCTGGATGATACTTAGGTTTTAACAACTGAAACTTCAGTAAATCGCTTTTTAGATGCAGAGAAGTTTTAATCTATTCAGTAAGAATAATTGTAAAATTCACTCAGGTTATGAAATGTATCAGCAACCCATGCCTTTTTACCTGCTGGGTAATATTTCACAGCATGGCTCTACTACAGCTTGTGTGTCCTGATTGTCACATGATCAACTTTCGATTTTTAGCTGTTACACATCGTGCATATAGCACAAGTCCATATATATTAGGTGTCTTCATTTCAATTGTATAAATATCTAGTAACAGAATAGCTAGCTTCTCTCCTCAGTGCACAGTCAAATTTTAAAACATAGTTCAAAGTCTTTTCACAATTTTACATACTCACTAGCAGTGAATTAATCTGTAATTATGTCCTTGGTAAAAGATTTTACCAGTTTTCACATGGATGTATTTTAACTACCTTTAAAATTCAGATTCTGTTGGAGATTTTAAGACACAACATCAGCAAAAGCCCTTTATGATAGACTTTTGAATTTATGAAAATTGATCCCTTGACAACTGTTTCATACTTGTTTAAGAGGATCAGCTAGAATCAGGTTAGGAGGAGGGTTTTTAGCAACAGGGAAGTACAACAACAAAGCTCCTTGTCCATTTTTATTTTTTTAAATAATTGATTTTAATGGTATATTTTATATACACATTGTGATCACAATCAACATTGAAAAGGTGTACCAGTATATGATATGATTTAATTCTCATTTTTTCCCATTTCCCTGCCCACCCCGACTCTCCACATACACAAGCTTTGTTTCCTTTTTTCAATATTGTGTGTTTCCCACATACTATATACACCTAAACCCTTTACCATTTGAGGATTTTCTATTTCATATTACCTATCATACACACTAGAACTCATTTATATCTTCCATTTCTCATACCAAAGAAAACATACGGTATTCACACATCTGTGACCTATTTATTTCACTTATAAGTATGTCTTAAAGGTACATTTCAGGATAAATGACTGAAAGTTATTATTCTTTATGGCAGAGTAATACTCCATTCTATAAAAGAACCACATCTGTTTTATCCAATTTCCAGTTGATGGACACTTGGGCTGTTTCAAGACTGAGCAATCACAAACTGAGCTGCTATGGACATAGTGGGAAAAGTGCCACTGTAATATGAATCTTCTAATTCCTTTATGTATCTACCTAGCAGGGGAATAGCAGGGTCACATAGGACCTGTAATCCTAGATTTGAGGAATCTCCACACTGTTCTCCACAGTAGTTGCACCAAGCTACATTCCTACCAACAGTGGAGAAGGGTTCCATTCTCCTCACAGCCTCACCAGCATCTATTGCTAGTTAATTTTGAGATAGCTGCCATTTTTTGTGGAGTGAGGTGAAATCTCGGTGTTGTTTTCATCTGCATCTCTCGAATTACTACTGCTGTTGAACATTTCTTCCCATGCTTCTTAGCTGCTTTTACGTCTTACATTTTTAGATATTTGAGCAGAACTGGCCATCAGTAATCAGAACATAGATAGTAGCTCTCAGGAAAGCAGCGCCCCTAGTGCTCACTGTGACTACTACAGGATACCGGGATCCTTAACAGAGCTGCCTGCAACAGGGCTGGGGCTGAAAGCTATTTACCTGCTACATTACTGAGTTGAAATTGGTTGAAGTTCACTAAAATAAATAGTCCAAGCTTTCCAGAAGCTGCATGCCTTCATTATCCCCAGAGTATCAAAATACTTACATCAGACAGATACTGCCAATCCAGGTGTGTAGATGAAAAAACATACCTCAAATTATTTCCTACTCTGCCTCCCTTCCAGAACCTTCTCTTTTAAAAAGTTTATATACTTAAGTGTCCCATCATTGTTTTTAACTTTCAATACGTGAACAGAAATTAAGGACTTTACAGATAATGATCGGGGGTGAATAACTGGGTCTGACTGATGGTTACATATCGTTTAGCCACACTATGATTGTGGGTTATGAAGAATTAAGAGAAAGATGACAACATGATTGTGAGCAAAGAAATAACAGTTATTTCCACTCAGGAGCATTCTCAGGCTCTGGAGAGAAGCATCTGAAAATGACCAACTAATTATGAACAATCTGAGCCCTGCAAGAGGCAATGCAGGGCTGCCATGACCAACAATCAGCAAAAGACAGAGAACAAAGCACCCAAGACAGAGAAGCTGAGCTTCCTGTGCTGGACCTTGGGGTGCCTGGAGATGTCCCAGTACTGTCCTTCATCAGATTGAGCCCAAAGAAAAATAAAGCCATTCTGAGAAAATTACCTGTCTTTACTAATTTTGTCTTCTTATCTCTATATTTGAGAAGGTTTACCTGTTAGAGGGGCTTGACATTGAGTGGATAAATAAGAATAGTGAGGGTATAATAGCTGTTACACCTTATATCGAGATGTCTCCCCAAACCTTCATGTGGTCACAGCTGGAGTTTTGCAGAGGTGTCTGGACCTAGGTTGTGTGATGCTGAGGTGAAGAGTCTGTGATTAATAATGTAGTCACAGTGTGGTAGATGGAAAGGCACCACCTAAAGGGCACAGCCACTATAGACGGGAAAGGACAGAGGAAGCCAGTGGCTGCTGCTTCTCTGCTCTGCTGCTTTGCTGCCTTCTGCCCACCATGAACGGTTTCTCCCTTAAGATACTCCTCCTCTGCCAACGTGCACCAGAGCCGAATGGAAACCTCTACAAACTATGAGCAACAATAAACCTATCTTCCTTTAACTTGGAGTGTTGGGCATTTTATTTCAGCAAGGAAGTGAGTAACTAAGGCAGTGGAAATTTTTCTGATCATAATTATTCATATAGAATTTAAAAGACTTGGAAAATGAAACTATTCTGGCATTCCGTATGAGCTCTAAAGAAAGTGACAGAGGAAGAATTTGGAAATCAATCAAGTACTAATTCATGGGCATAGACAGACCACATTAAAAAACTGATTTGGTGTCAGTTAATCTAGAAATAGATGTGATAGAAATTAGATAAATTGGCTTATTAAATATTTTTGTTCTCATTACATAAAGCTAAAGTAGATACTGATGCGATACCACAAGAGTAACTTAACTTCCTTTTACAGTTTTAAAAATCAATAATGAGGGCTGTGGATAGCTCAGTTGTAGAGTATTTGCCTTGGAGCAAGTGACGGCTCCTGTGTTTAGTCATTAGTATCACAAAAAAAAAAAAAATCAATAATAAGGTGATTTGATTTTGTTTAAGAAGGAAGTTCCTTACAGAATGCTGTGAACAAGCTTTTAGCCACATAAAAAGCTTCATTGTAATTATAAGCAAAGTATGAGGACCTCACTGATTTTATTGCCAAGACTTGAGCAAAGAAAGTAAGATCCAAATGGTGTTGTAAATATAAGTAGCTTCACATAGAATAAGCCACAAACACAAATTTAAAAATTATTCATCATAGGCCTGTCCAGACTAATATTCTAATGACAGTGTATCTTGCATTTAAAACTCTTCCAATGGTTATAATTACGAGCTTTTTTTGTACTTTCATTATTTTTCCCATTGCTAGATAGATGTGACTGGGAAAAAGGCATCACATCCCCAGACTGCTGTGGTCTGTTTCACTGAGACAGTAGTGTTCAATTGTGCACCTACGTTCACACCTATTTTACTAAGAACAATTTCACTTGGGAATAACTGACTCACTTAGCAACTGAATCCAGCATTACTGACATATTGGTGTCAACACTGCAGTTATTAGAAAGTGAACAAAAGCTCCCTATCAGTGTCCCAGAGGAAAAAGTGGGGTGTCTCAAGACATTTTACACAGTTTCAATTCACCTATGGCAAGGAAGTCATTGTTCCTTGCCAGTTCCATAGACTGGCACCATGTGGAAGACAGACAGGCCACTTTGCAAAGCATTTCATTTTGCTCATCGTTTATTACGCTCATATTTTTATTATGTGAGAGAAGCATCACACTTTAATGATCACCAACGCCCATATTTCAGCATACGCGCAGCCATAAATACTATTTCATGCTTGATATTCCCCTTGGCTGTTGCAGAATCATTCAAAATGTAGCAAACATTATTGCAGGAATTCTTCAGATTTATACTAGGAGGATTTTCAAGAATCTCCTCACTTCTTTTGGTCTCATGATTTTATATTAATTTCTAGTAAGTGAAACACTCCACCCATCTGTTTTCAACTGTTCTAACAAACTAATAATTATATTTTATCTGGGTGATGTCAGACAAATTGTAATGCACTTGCATGTGGTGCTGCAGTCATGCAGTCATGACATTTACAGGATTGTCACAGAAATGTGTGATGATGAGATGAGTACAGTAGCCTCAGTCTAGTTTGTAACTACTTCCTGATCCTCTTGTGCTCAATGCTGTGTGAGGGGGAAAAGGAAACACTTCAAAACATTAATTTCGTATGATTTTCTTCTAATTCCTAGTAAAAATCAATAGAGTAAGTCTCTCCTTCTGATGTAAATATATATTCAATAGAAGCTTTCTAGTCTAGCCATGACTAAACATATTAATAATTTGCAAACAAATTAATCTAGTATAAAACATATGTATACTTGTTAATAAATTTCATATTGCTTCTCAATTTTATTCTTGCATACATTTTTATTTAAATTTAAAAGTATGCGGGGTCGGGGAGTTAGCTTAGTGGTTCCGGCGCCTGTCTTGCAAGCGCAAAGACCCGGGTTCGATCCCCGGTAACCACATACCATACTGGCATGGAGACTCATGCCCAGCTAGCAACCAGTACCACATACCACAGTGCCGGGCATGGTGTCTCATGCCTGTAATCCCAGCACTTGGGAGGCAGAGGCAGGAGGATTGCTGTGATGTGAGTTTGAGGCTGAGCTCAGGGCCAGCCTGAACCATAAAGGGTGACCCTGTCTCAAAAAACCTTAAAAAAAAAATTTAAAAGTATGATTCATTCATGAATATAGCAAGATAGATTTAGCATTACAAAGGAAAATTTTTCAGTGTTTGACTAACATGTGCCACCACCATATGCATTTAATTTTGTAAAGTTAGAACCTATTTACACTCTCTGCATGTTACTATACCAGACATTGGGCGATTTCAGTATAATTTATCAAAAAATGAACTATCTCCATTTATTACATGTCAGTTATGGTATAAGCCAGAAAAAAATGACAAATAATACCAGGAATTTCACTCAAGATGTTAACAGTGTTATTGTGGAGACATATGATTGACAAAAATTCAGTTTGACTTACTATAAAAATTGAACGTGCTCAGTTTAGTCTGAATGAGTGAGGATCTGTCCCTAGAATAATTCTGGATGTTTAGATTATGTGCATATGAAGTAGATCTTTTCCATAAGGTACTGATGTAATTTTATCACTTCTCTTTTCTTTTGTATTTTGTAAAGGAAGATCTTAGAGTAGGATTTGACACATTAGATCAAACTGTGCTCAGTGAGATGTGAAGTAATATGATGATACGGAACTCTTATCAGACACAACTTAATCCAAAGCCTAAAAGGAAAAAGTTGAAAATATCCATGTCAAGCAGAGAATTTATATGGAAGTAGAATGAATTGGTTTTTGTTTCTGCTTTGTTTTGTTGCAGTTGGCACATTATGATGAGATCTAAATAATCTGATCTGGCACATTTTACTGACGTGAAAGGCCTATTAAGTACTCCACCACATGAAGAAAAAGTTCTAAACACTCCAGCTTTATCAGAAATATGAAGTCTTCAAGTTTGCTAACATTTCAATAATACTGAAATCTAAAATATTTTCTAAAATATTTCAATTAGGGAGAAGAGAGTATTTAATAATACTCATCTTAACATAATGCAACTATTGAAAAAACATTTATCTATTGAGGAAGATAAAATGAATGGAAAAACAGTAGATCTTTTTGTTAATATTTTGACTACTACATATTCCACAATTCCTAAATAGAAAACATATTAAGGATATAAAATTTCTGGAATAAATTCATACATTCAGTGAATTTTATCCAAGAGTGTTTCATGATTATCTGTGTGTTGAGTTAAGGTGGTAACAGCAGAGCTGCCATCTACAGGCTGGGGTGGCTGCTACATTTGCAGAAAACTCAAAGCTTTCCAGAAACTTCCATGCTGATTCTTTTTTTTTTTTTTTTTTTTTTTTTTGGTGAGACAGGGTCTCGCTTTGTAATTCAGGCTAGTTTTGAACTCACTATATAGCCCAGGCAAGCCTCAAACTCACAGCAACCCTCCTGCCACTGCCTCCCAAGTGCTGGAACTACAAACATTGTGGTATGTAGTACTGATTGCTGGTAGATGTGAGTCACCACACTGGGCATTATTGTATGTAGTTACCAGGGATCAAACTCAAGATCTTGTGCTAGCAAGGCAGGCACTGGAACCACTGACCTAAATCCCCAGCCTCCATGTTCATTCTTTACCATCAAAGATAATAGAAAAAATGTGTCAATTATGTGCTTTTCTCCCTTGATTTTATGCCACATTATAACTACTAAATTTTAAAAACATGAAATAATGTCAAACAAAAAGGGGGTAATAAAGTCAACAGTTAACCTGATATATGAAGAAGGATAAAGAAAAAAATTATAGCCATGTGCTTAATTCTTTTGCATAATTTGAGCAGATTAAATGTTTCATAAAATATTTATGAAATGCATTATAACAGTATATTGTAGTTGTTTGCATTGAGGTATGATACAGATTTTTGGGGGTACATGAGCAAAGGCTTAGATAAATTAATTCTGGTCATCAGATCAATGTTTCTTTCTGAATATCATTTCAGCAATTTGTGACCATAATTTTGCTCACAAGATTCTCAGCTAGAAAATACCAATCTACATAAACCATAGACAATTTGGAGTGTCAATATATATCTGACATTTGTCTAAATGAAGGAGATAGACATGCATCCCAAATCAATTTATAATTTAACAGAGCAGAAAGATAGGGAAGTAAGAACGTGAATAAAACAATTACTAACAGTGATGCATGCTCTGAAGGAAATTAAAGGATGAGACCGCAGTAATAGAAACATTCCAGTTTATATACGAGGATCAGAGAAGGATACTCTATCCAGGTGAACCCTTGAAACTGGAAGAATTGGAAAGTATTAAAAGGAAGAAGAAAGTGAGAACACGTGTGGCCTGAGGCAAACAGGAAGCCTTAGGACCAACGTACTACAGCCCCATCCCTAGCTGGACAGAACACACCATAGAATCACAGTGAGAGTATTTAATTGTAGCACTTATAGATTACATGTTTTGTTTAGTTATGTGCCAAACATTGGTTTGAAGGTTTAAAAAGCTCTACTGTGAAGGCACTGTTATTAAATGCATTCTATAAAAGCAAACAGGAATGCTCAGAAAAAAAAAATACACACAATCAATATGCAGGTGTTCAATATATCCACTCAGTGCACTGGGCTCCCATTCAATGATATGATAGATGATTATTAAATTTTAGAACATCTACCTAAGATAAAGAGTTTTAAAAATTATAATTTCTCAGATTAGAAAATGATGTCTTGGGCCAGGGATTTAGCTCCTTGGTTCCTTTGCCTGCCTTGCTAGAGCAAAGGCCCTAGTTCCATCCCCAGTAACCACATACCACAGTGCTGGGCGTGGTAACTCACTCCTGTAATCCCAGCACTCTGCAGGAAGAGGCAGGAGGATTGCTGTGAGTTTGAGGCTGAGATTAGGACCAGCCTTAACTACAACCTGAGATGCTGTCTCATAATAACTAAAAATAAATAAATAAATGAGAAAGAAAAACTATGTTTTAGTCCTATGTTTTTCTAAAATTACTCAAATAAAGATACTAAGAGCTAGAATTTGAACAGAGAAAGCATTTTGAGAAAACTGATATGGAAACAGAAAACACACTTGTGGCTTGTTTCTCCTTCTTATTCTAGCATATTAGTTTTTTGAGTAGTAAAGATCAGGACCAAAGATGATACACACGTTCCAGCAGCCGTTTTTTGTTTGTTTGTTTGTTTTGTTTTGTTTTTTCTTGTTTGTTTGTTTGTTTGTTTTTCAGAAGCACCTTTGATATTCATTCCTGACTACTAAAGACTTCTTCCCTCTATTCTAGTCAACATGGCAGACAACATTCATTTCGACCAATTGTCTAGCTTTTTAATACTCTTTGGCAGAACAAGAAGACAAAGTGGAAAACACTTCACTTCATATTGTACTACAGGGATGAAAAGTATCATATTTATGAGATGATGTTATCCTAAGCATGGTCAAGAAGGAAAGGATGATTCTTTCCAAAAGTAAAAGAAGAAGAAAATGCTACATTTGAAGCATGTTTATATTACGGTGTGTATTCTGTGCCGTATTTGTTACATATACATAAATACGCATGCGCAATTATAGACCTAAAATATCTGGCTAATAAAATCAATACATTTTCAATGCACTTCCCATTCTAAAGGTAGTGTTCAAAATTTATTGTAGAAATAAAATATTATTTCTCATATAATCAATAAGCAAGAGCATTTAGAAATTGTTTGCATATAAATATATGATAAGTAGCTTTAAACATCAAGTTGAATATCAACTGCGTTTCTCCTGTGATTTGTTTTACCTAAGTCAAGGCGTTCTTTCTTTACACATATAAAATATCATATATTGTATGTATATATATGTGTTTATAGCTCATGAATGCATTACATATTATCTTTGATTCTTTTGTATTGCTACTTACTTTCCTAAAGAAACAATGATATCAACTTGTATAAAATTTTTTTAAAAATCTCTATTTCAGCTTTCTCATGTTTCATATTTATTAAGCCCAGAATGTGACTTGCGAAAGATCACAGTTGTTGGTGAGATGGCTGAGGGGGAAAACTCAAGTATTACTAAACAAGTTTCCTTTTGACAGGAAAGGAGTTCTGAATTTGACACAATTGTGCCCTTCATGGGTGCACATTAGAAATATCTGGAGACACTTTGTTCTCCCCAGATGGGAAATTTTCATACATAAATGCCACAGACGCTACTAAAGTTTCTACTGTGCACAGAACCATGCTTTACAGCCATGCATCTCTGCATCTCCCAGTATCTTTCACTCTCACACGGGAGCTCCCAGTATTGTGCAGTGTGTCTTTGTTTTGTTCACTGATGAAAGGATCAAGGACGTTACCTCATTGATTTAATTTAATAATTTCATTTTCCATTGTTTTGAGCCTTACTTGTTTCTGATGAGTTGAAGCATGGTATAAAGACTTTTTAGATGTCAGTGATAATTTATTTCCCATATTGTATGAAGAACCAAATACAAATTTAATTGAGTATAATAAAAGAATAAAAATTCTTTTGGATTATTTTCTGTAGATCTGTGACATATGCTGTTGGTATTTCAAGTGGGATTGTGTTGAGTCTATATAGAAGTTGTGGGAGTATAGCCATTTTGACAATACTGGTTCTTCCTACCCAGGAACAAGGGATGTTTTACCATTTTCTGATATCTTCTTCTATCTCCTTTGTCAGAGTGTTATAGTTTTTAGAGTTGAATTTTAAAAAAAAAATATACACAGAAAAAAAAATGGGAAACATTGAATCCAGTCCAGTTTCAAAGTATTTCTCCTCTTAGGATTTATATGACAACACTTCATAACAAATTGAATTTTTAGCTCAATTTGCATATAAGCGAGTATGAATGATAACACTGTTATTTAGATCAGGCTTCCTAAGGGACAAAAAGTTGTACAATACTGTGACATGAAAACAATGAAGTAATTGTGTTCTTCAGAATTTTCTTTACTTCAGTATCTTTAATTTGTATTTTTAGATGCTGTGCTATTTTGCAAGTTTGAAAACAGTTATGAGTCTTTCAAGGTCTAATTTTCAGCAGAATATATATTATAATATACATTATAATGTATACTATATGTAATCTGATATATTATATATTATATATAATCTTGTCAAATATATCATATTATGGCTTTATCTTTGATGTTGTAGAAAATGACAACGATAGGTGGAATGGAAGGTGAATATCTTAAAGCATGCTCATAGCATGTAGGTTCTTCTACACTAAAGAATCAGTTTGTTTGTTTTTTTCTTTTTGTTCAAATGTTCTTCTGGGTGTGTGATATGGATCAGTGATAGAACAATTCTCTAATATGTACAAGGTCCTGGGTTTAGTCCCCAGTACCATAAAATAATAAGCCAATAAATAAAACATGAATGCTTTATGTATATTACACTAGGTTCCTAATAACTGTGCCTCTAGGTTCCTAATAACTTAACTAACTGGTGATACTTGAAGAACAGTGGGATACGAAACAGCAAGACATGAACGATATATACAGCACATGTGCTCTTTCTGTGAGTCAATTAAAATGAGCACACCTTTCTTTTGTATCTTCAATTATTGTTAAATGTTCAGGGATTAGCGCTGAGTGGGATGGACAGTCTTCTGATAATTAGATGATCTGTGAAACAAATTGGATTTGTGGTAACCCTAAGGCAGAATTCATGTTTAGTTACCCATTAGAATAACTGTAGCTGAAGAGAGTCATTTGTAAAATGCTACATGATAGGTTTTCTGCTCTAGGCAATGTTTTTCTTATAAAAATACAAAAAATTATTTTCATAAACAATTTACAATCTCTTTATTACTAAAGGTACTTAGCACGCATATTTTCTGCTATATTAATTTTTTCACTATTTCCAAGAAATACATACATTTATTGCTATATTTGCATATTGACTTTGATGTCATTCATTCATTTTTCACAGGTTTTGATTCATTCACTGTGAATCAGAAAAATAAGATTGGTAAAGAAAAGTAAAAAGAAAAAAATTTGGATAGTACCATCTCAAAAAGAAAAAAATAAACAGAAGTAAAGTGTTGTTTATTTCAGCTGTCCTCTGATATAGAAAAAGGTACATCATATAAACAGAGAGGTGAATCTTATTCTTTGGCTTGGTTCTGAGCCATCCTCATTTCTACACCTGCAATTAGTTTAGTGTCATAAAATATTCTGCAGTGAAGCATCAATAGTCAGAAAAAACATTTATCCTGAAAGCCAATTGCAATCAATTTTCATCTAAAGTCACTTAATTGTATAAAAATTATGATTATCATTCAAATAAGAGAATCTGAGCATTTAATTCTAACAAAGGTAAAAGTAAAGCAGAAAAATTAATATTTCATTAATATTTCAAACTTTTCACAAATCCTCAATTTTTTGGATAGAACAAATGTACATTTCAAAAATTTAAACTGGCAAAAATATGAGTTATTTGGTTCACTATGTCATTTCAGAAGCACACCTAAGTACGTGGTGATAAAATATAAACTGCTTCCATGATCCAAATGAATACACAATTCTATTAGTTAGAGATTGCAATAGGAAATAAACTCAATAAAAATCATAGTTTATCTTCAGGATAGTGATCAATCATAATTATTTTTCTGCCTTGACTTAATTATTTGGCTTGATGCCTAAATAAAGCTTGATTTTAAATTTAAATTTTTAGATAATCACCTAGACGCAAAATACACTATGTTCCATAGATTCCTACAGAGACTTAAGTGATTTTGCTTAATAATTTCTCAATATTTCAAATGTCATATTCAAACTAATCATATTAATTATAATGAGTTGATACTAAATAATATAAAAATAATCCATTACAAATAAAAAATGTGTCACAAATACCCCCGAGTTTCAATATTATGAAATGTGTATATATATAGGCAATATATATATCTATCTAATAATAAATAATTATATTTATCTAATAAATAGATAAATAATCTATGATCATTACTGGAGCTGAAATTTCATATCTATGTATAACTAACCCATAAGTACCTATTATTTTATATATTTTTGATGTCACCAAAACTTTCTGATATATCATATAATGCTTAAAATTTAATAAAAATGTCAAGAGAGGATTGAAATACAAAAAAATATATAGTGAATAATTACATCAGTTTAACAAGATTAGTGAAGTCAGTAAGTTTTAGCATATTAATATTTTAAACTAAATTTTAAAACAGAAATTAAGGAGTAGATAGAATCCTAAAATGTGAATGAGAAAGTTCAACTCTCAAACATTTAGATCATCTACCTAAGAGACTTACATTTGCTTACAAATGGCAAGATATTTGCATTTTTCATATATATGTAATTCACTCTATGCATCAATAAATCAAATTTATCTGGTTGTATTTTGTGACTGCATAATAAAGATACACATGAAAAACGGTATGTCATTTTTGTCAGGTACTATTTAAATTGTGCAATAAAATATTACTAGAGGTGGCTAATTTTTATCTTCACTTATCTAAACCTTCAAAATAAAAATGTAGAATTTTATCGAAACATTGTCTTGCTACCCAGACACACACACTTATTCTTTGTATCATGTCTGAGTGTCTTCTACATTTTGTTATTCGATCTTTATCCCCCCAATTGTTTGTTTGTTTGTTTGTTTGTTTGAACAAGATCTCTGCTATCAATGCTGGTCTCCAGCTCACTATATAACCCAGCCTGGACTTAAGCTTTAGGGGAACCCTCCTGCCTCAGCCTCTTGAGTGCCAGGATTACAGACTGCTGAAGTTCAATTTGCAGTTAATTCACATCAGTTCACACCTCTCCCTTGCACTCTTTTCCCTACCTTTCTCTTCTTTTTCTTTCCACTCATCTTCCCTCCTTCTAATTTAAATAATGCGATAGTGTAAAAAAAAAAAAAAAAAAAAGACCTACCTTGTTTCAAATAGTATTTCTGTCTTCAACTGACAAAGAGCATAAACTTCAAATGAATAATAAACATGTAACGGAAAGCATCACATTAATAGCTTTATAAGAATGGAATAAAACATCAAACACTTCCTTACCAAAATCTTCAAAATATCCTTCTATCTGAGTTACCTTTTAAAACACTTGGTGACAAATTGATCTTTAGTTTTACTCCCTGTAAATTACTTCACTCGAGCTAAGAGTGCTCTTTATTTAACAAACCTGAATGTCACATTACTTTCAAACCTGAGGTTCCAGCAAGCGCACACCCCAGTGGAATGTTACTAACCAATAAGACCTGACGAGGGAAAGACTACAGAATTCAGAAATTCAATATTAAAATAAAAGGTAACCACTGTAATACGAGTATTCCAGGTGTGCAACTAGGATGCTTCTGAATGACAGTACTGCACCACACACCTCAAAGAGTAAGACAAAAGGCTTTGGAAGTTTTTGTGGTGTTTTGCTTGTTTTGTTTTGTTTTGTTTTGTTTTCAAGACAGGATTTCACTTTGTAGTTCAGGCTGGTCCTGAACTCATCCTCAAACTCAGCAATCATCCTGCTTCTGTTTCCCAAATGCTGGGATTGCAGGCATGAGCCTGTAATTTGCCCCACATTGTGATTTTTGGGTCTGATTGCTAGTGGACATTAGTCTCCATGCCCAGCATTGTTGTATGTGGTTACTGGGGATTGACCTTGGGCTCTTGTGCTTGCAAGGCAGGCACTGAAACTGTGGAGCTAAATCCCTGGCTCTGGAAGTTTTTAACTATAGAAAAAAAGCAAACATTTGAGGAGATATATAAATGCTTAATGTGGTTTAAACATTATATATGTACCTGTATTAAAGCACCACATGGAACTTTCTTAATGTGTATAGTTTCTACATACTTAGGAATCATTGGATTAAAAGTTTTCTTTGCTTTTCTTTCTTATCTATCTATCTATTTATTTATTTATTTATTTATTTATTTTTATCTTTTTGTGACACCAGGGATTGAATGGGGGCTCTTGTGCTTCCAAGGTAGGCACAGTACCTCATGAGCTAAAGTCCTGGCACTCTAAAATATTTTTAAAGAGTAATTTCACCTCTAATTGTTTAATTCTAAAAATAAATGTAGAATATTTTTTTGCAGTTTTGTATTTTGTTGTGTGTGTGTGTGTGTGTGTGTGTGTGTCTTTGCATGTGTGTAGAATGGCAAAATGAACCTAGAGCTTTCAGACTGGCCTATGTTTCTGGCCATTTGCAATATTTCCTCTTGAGCAAGGTCACCAAAATGCCAAGGCTAAGCATGAACCTGCCATCTTCTTGCCCCAACTTCTCAGAGTACTGTGATTAACATGCAGCTGGGTTTCTTTATACATTGTTTATTTGCAGAGTTATTTGACAAGTGTTTCATTAATTTGGCATCAATGTATTTTTTTAAATGGAAAAGCTAATTAGTACAAGTGCAGAAATTTTTAAAAATATGAAAAAGACTTAAGACAATTTATCTCATATGTAAAACCTCAATGATGATGTGAAAGAAGTAATAATAACTATAATTAGTAGCAACTTTTTTTTCCTTGTTGGCCAGTCTGCAAACACAATGACTATGCATATTCTGCTGTAAAATGTTAGTTATTTCAAGGATATTATTTTCACCTCTCCAGTTCTTCCTTACTTAGTATGAAATGAGCTCTTCAATTTGTAATAAGGAAGTTGGCTCATCATCAGTACCAATTTTGTTATTACGTTTAATTCACAATATCTCTGACTAATTAATAATCTGTTTCTACTTCCCAAAAGGCTGCTTATTCATGGTTTTAATCTTCTTCCTGTTTAAATTAAGCAATCTTTAAAAGTACACTTAAACTAAGAACATGATACTTGTACTGCTTTATCCTAGAATGCCAGCTGATATGGGCTAAAAAAGATTTGAGAAAAAATCCTCACATATGCGTCCAAGTGATACAAAGAAAACCAAGATGTCTTCCACCTTCCCACATTTTTATTTAAAGAAATTTAAAGCTCACCATGGAGGAGGATATGTTGGAGTAACACAAAGTAACAATCATGGAACACTAGGAGGAATAGAGCTATTGATTAGTTTACCTTCCACAAGGACACTGGGTTCCAAGCAGATAGAAATTATCTTGACACTAGAGCTATTCTTGCAGAATGAAAATACAAATCACTCAGAACTGTTTCTCAATATCCTCCAGTTTAAATCTGTTTATCTTTTGGGTTTTCTAATAATAAGACTACAGTAAGGAGTGAAACTTTTCTGATGTTAATATTTCATAAATGCAGTTACTTACAATTAAGTAGAAGTGTTTGCCTTTCCAAGATTTTTCAAACTGTCATAACATCGTTTAGTTGAGCCCAAGATTAAGCCATTCATTATAATGTTTTTAAATTGAGTATATTGCTATATTATAGATAAATATTATGATCGCAATCACCATTGAGAATTTGTATGTGTACATGATATATCTTGATTCTTACTTTTCCCATCCCCCCATCGTTCCCATCAGCCCTCCCCCTGCAGTTGCCTATATACAAATGGAATCATGACCATATTTTTTTACACAAGTCTCATCTCAGAAAACAATTTCTCAAAGGTTTGTATATAAATCTTACCAGTGGAATCTGTATAGAAGCAGGACAGCTGTTACTAATATACATATAAATGGGTTAATCATTCTGAGAATTTATTTGATATCTAAATTTAGGTTTCAAAAATTTTAAAGTCATTCTTATGGATTTATAATCAGTCTTCCTTTACATGTTCTAGTGTCTTTATATATTATACAATTTGAAATTCATTAATTTTACATTCACAGCTTTCTACAAACACCCAAGAATTTAAATATCATGGTAGCTCCATTATTTGAGCTGTACAAGTTCACATTGGTGTAAACAGATATATTAAATTTGTGCAATTATCAATGACCAGTAATGTGAAGATTTCCATGCTCATTTCTGTAGGATAAATGAACCAAGTGACTAGATTATGAAAAGCAATTTTAAGACCAATGATGATAGAGCATATCCCAGAAATAGATTCTGATTTCACCTAGCATCTTAACAGAAAACAGTGTAAATATCATGCTTTTGAAAAAAGAGCTTGCTTCCAAATGGAAAGAAGTACTTGGACAAATAGAAACATGACTCTTAAAAAAAATCCAGATTTGTAAATGTGGAGAAAGTAGATAAATGAAATTCTCTGGAAGTCTCAAACTATATATATATATATATA
>PVIR01033250.1:0-18035 GCA_004026965.1 Petromus typicus | reverse complement strand
AGGGAAAAGATACAATAATTACACATCTGTGACCTATTTATTTCACTTATGAGGATGTCCTGAAGGTACCTCCACTTGAGTATAAATGATTCAATCTTATCATTTTTTATGACAGAGTAGTACTCCATTCTGTAGAAGAACCACAACTTTATTTAGTCTCCAGTTGATGGACATTTTGGTTGTTTCCAAGATTTAGCAATCACAAACTGAATTGCTCCTTCTTTTTTGACTTCGCAGTGGCACAGACACTGGACTTTTCCATGTTAGAATTTAAAGTACAGTGCTGGTCTCAAAGCAGTAAATGGAAGAGTAGGTGCTTTTCTGGTATACCCCTCACATACACAGGAATCACATACACTGGCCTATCGACCTCCTGTTTATTATCAGCTCAGATCTGGCCTATTTCATATTTAATCCTGAACCATCAAATGCATTAGTGCTTCTTAAACAGTTAACACTACTTTAGACATTGACACATCATTGTTCTTGAGGATCTTTAGCCACAATGAACCCTGTAGTTACAACTGGCTTGACATATGAACAACTTGGGTTACAACTGAATTGTAGCTTTAGCTATGACCAAAGTCTGGAATTACATCCTATATACCAGCTGTTTATGCTTCCAGATGGTATTAGGTACAGAGTTAACATTTCAAGAGTCCTGAAAGGAACATACATCCTCTCCTGTGTGGGACTAAGATCTTCTGGAAGAAAGTCTGACCTACATTTACACAGGGGAGAGACCTTGAAGGTGGTGTAGAATAGCCTGAGCCTTCAACTGACCAACTTAAGGTACAACCAGCTGTTGCAAATGAATTAAATTTGTAAGTCCAGGGTCCACTGTACTTGCAAGAGAGGAAGATGTTGATAACTTTGTTATTTTCAAAATATTTAAAGATGAATTATGCAGTTTTCATAAACCCTAAAAGTACCTTTATTCAGCACATGGGGGGTTTTACAACTGCTCCTTTGCAGGGATGATGGAAAATATTTTTAATAGTTTATCTAGACTTCTTTCCCTCTATCCTCAGGACAGATTTTATAGTGCCCTTCAATATTAGGCACCTACTTTGTTGTTTTTAAATAATGAGTGTACTCTCTAGTGCAGCCCACAAATTTAAGAATGACCATAATAACATCTCTGTGAATTTAGTGTATGATGTCTCAGTTGAGACTAGAAATAATTGTCAGGCTAAAGTTATCGGAAAGTTGCGTTCTTAAAGCTCAAGTATTGTCAGACTGAAGTATTTTAATGTTATTTTAAAATATCATAGTCTGATAGTTTTGCATGTACTTGGATAAAAGCAGGACAAGAAGCTGATCTGAGAACAGTGAAACTGACAAATGTGGACTGACCAGCATATTTTATCTCATTTCCTTATATTAAAATTATCTGCATGACTATATTTTATTTCCTTTGTAATTCATATATCAAAACAAATATGTGGTAATATGTGGGTGTCGATTTGAATATGAGGTAAAAAGAACTCAAGTGTTTGTATACAGATTTAAGCAAATTTGTAGTGATTCTGCCTTAAAAATTAGGATATATATAAACTCTGTACACATAAGATTCTTTTCAGAGAATTTTTAACTTTATAAACTGATATGAAAACATAAATCTTTACAATTTAAAATGCTGTATTTCTAATATGTGATAGTCTAGTTATTGCATATATATAATATATATATAATTTATTATGTATCCAGTATTATAATCACATATTGATGACTTACATTTTTTATTGCTAAGTCAACATCCATTGAGTTTTTCCAGAGTGGACCTCTTTAAAGAGACAACAGATTACAATTCAAAATAAAATACTGATGAATTCTTAAAAAATAAGAAACTAATTTGGCAATTCTATGAATAAGTATAGAATTTCTACATGACCCTATAATATCACTTGTGGTTATAAGCCTGACAAATAAAAATATATTTATACAAAATACCTACACACAAATGTCTATGACATTATTCCTAGAAACCAAAAAAATCCCAGTTATTTATCAACTGATGCATAAAGAAAACAGAGTACATACATATATGAAATTATTCAGTTATTAAAATGGAATTAAATATGAAAATGCTATAACATTGATGAGTCTTGAAAATATTATGCTAAATAAAACAAGACAGAGGAAGATATGCACTATGTGTTTCCATTTCCATTAAATATCCAGAATGGCCAGGTGTGATGGTACACACCTATAATCCGAGCACTGGAGAGGCTGAGGCAGGACTATTGCTTAGAGTTCAAAACCAGACTGAATTCATGGTGACTTCGAGGGTAGCTTTAAGTACATAGTGAGATCCTATCTCAAAAGAGAAAAAAAGTCCAGAATAAACAAATCCACAGAGCAGAGTAGATTAGTTGCTGCCAAGCAATAGACAAAGTAAAGAAGGTAGTGACTATAATGGTGACCAGTTTCTTTTGAGGATGATGAAAATGTTCTGAAAGTAAGTGTAGCACCTCGTGATTATATTAAAATTACTGAGTGGTAGACTCTAAAAGAGTGAATTTTTTTTCATCATGGAAATGCAGATCAGAACTCTGAGATATCACTTCCTACTTGCTAGCGTGATTTCCATCAAAAGATAAAAGGGAAGCCAGGTTGACAATGATATAGGAATAAAGGAACATCTGTACACTGTTGGTGGGGGTGTAAATTGATGCAGCCACGATGGAAATGGTATAGTGGGTCTCCTGTCTAAAACAGAACTCCCCTAGGACCCAGCAACACTCCTTCTAGAAATATATCCAAAGAAATTAGAATCAAGATTTCAAAGAAATAGATGCATGACCATGTTCAATGCAGCATTATTCACAATAACTAAATGTGGAAACCGCCTAAATGTCCATGGATTTTCTAAATACAGTATACACATACAGTGGAATAATAGTCAGCCTTAAAAAGGAAGGAAATCCTGCCATTTGCAACAACATGATTGAATCTGGAAGTCATTATGCCAAGAGAAATAAACCAGACACAGGACAAATACCATATGTGATAAATGTAAAATAGGAGTATAGAAGAGAAGAGGAGAATTATTGCCTTTGTTGCCAAAGAGAAGTAGGCAGGGGTAATAAAGAGAATATAGCTTGGGGCTGGAGATTTAGCTCAGTCGTTCCGGCAGCTATCTTGCAAGTGAAAGGACCCTGGTTCTATCGCCGGTAACCACATATCATACTGGGTGATTGCCTAGCAGCAACCAGTACCACATACCACAGTGCCGGGCATGGTGGCTCACGCCTGTAATCCCAGCACTCGGGAGGCAGAGGCAGGAGGATTGCTGTGATGTGAGCTGGAGGCTGATCTTAGGGCCAGCCTGAACCACAAAGTGAGACCCTGTCTCCAAAAAATAAAAAAAAAGGGCCGGGGAGTTAGCTCAGTGGTTCCGGCGCCTGTCTTGCAAGCGCAAGGGCCCGGGTTCAATTCCCCGGTAACCACATAACAATACTGGGTGTGGAGACCCCACACCCAGCAGCAACCAGTACCACATACCACAGTGCCGGGCGTGGTGGCTCACACCTGTAATCCCAGCACTCGGGAGGCAGAGGCAGGAGGATTGTGATGTGAGTTTGAGGCTGAGCTCAGGGCCAGCCTGAACCACAAAAGCGAGACCCTGTCTCAAAAAAACCTAAAATAAATAAATAAATAAATAAAAAATAAAAAATAAATAAATAAATTTTAAAAAAGAGAGAGAGAATATAGTTTTGGTTGCACAAAAGAACTCCCAGAGATATACTGTAGAGCTTAGCACCTGTGGTTAACAATGTTTTGTAGCTTAAAATTTGCTAAGAGGGTGGATCTCATATTAAGTTCTCTTATAAAAAAAGTAATAATATTAAAAGTGTGGGAGCATATTCTTGATGATGGATCGGGTCATGGCACAGATTGTGGTAAAGATTTCAGATTTATAACTATCTCCATTGCCAAACTGTATACATTAAATGCACATAACTTTTTGTTTTCAAATCATATCTCAATTTTAAGTGTTAATATGATTTTCTTATTTGAAAAAAAAAATCTGAAAGAAAAAAATTGCAGCTTTGCAAATGTTCTAATAAGGGTAGTTTGAGTTTGCTTGTCCACCTGAGTTCTGCTGCCGCCTAGTGGTCATTATGCCTCCATAGCATGCCTAAACATGAACCCGGAAAAACCAACTCATCTAAAGGTTAACGTGGAGAAATGCATTAATTCTAGTTGACCTAAGACTGACTAGCAAGGGAAGTCACAAAAATAATTAAATTTGGGGCCTCGCACTGGATTACATTCCCAGCCTATTTTAATTTTTTAAAGAAAATCTTTCTCTAAATTGCTCAGGTTGAGTTCCAACTTTCGATATTCTAACTCAGTGTCCTTACGAGCATCGAAGGGGGAACACTTCGATACTGAGTGCTAAAACTCCTTCTAGGTATATTTTCCCAATTTCCGAACTTAGTAAGCTGAAAAATAATTGAATCCCAAAAGAACTCAAGGTACTGGTACTGTATTGGGGCAAGCAGTGAAGAGGCGTTCCGGAGGCTCCAATGCAGTTCACACAACCAAGTCTATTTCCTTCCATGAACTCTTCCATAAATTATTTTTTATCTGTACAAGAAAGATGAACTGAGTGATTTTTCAAGCACTGCTGACACATTCTTTTCCTCACAATATGACAGGTCTCAGGACATTCTCACGGTGTCACAGCAGTCACCTGGTTTAATTTAGTGCTCAAAATGTGGGAGGAGTAATGACAAGACGCCGTGAGGGTGGCATAGACTCGCTCACCCTGTGTACGGATGGGAATGATCAGACAAGCAGGGATGTGGGGCTGCGGAAAAGGAAATAGTATTTACTGAGTTTCAGGAAGGAAAATAGGCATTCGGGAAATGAAAAGTAGTTCATTTGGGTCGAAGTATACAGTGTAAGGAAGAAGCAGAAACGTGAGAAACCGTTCGGCCTGGGCAGCTCGCGAGAATGGATTTGGACTTTATCCTGTTTCAAGGTAAGAATTTGGGGCTGAGGGCCGGGGATTTAGCTCAGTGGTTCCGGCGCCTGTCTTGCAAGCGCAAGGGCCGAGTTTCGATCCCCGGTAACCATATACCATACTGGGCGTGGAAACTCACCCCAGCAGCAACCAGTACCACATACCACAGTGCCAGGCGTGGTGGCTCACGCCTGTAATCCCAGCACTCGGGAGGCAGAGGCAGGAGGATTGCTGTGATGTGAGTTGGAGGCTGAGCTCAGGGCTACCGTGAACCACAAAGCGAGACCCTGTCTCAAAAAACCTCAAAAAAAATTTTTTTTTAAAACGTATATTTACTGTAGAGCTTATTTTTGCTATCTATGTTAGTATACTATAAATTGAATTCTGGAAATATAACATCATTTTTGGTACTATTTAATGGTAAAATAAGTTTTATCAGTCTTTTTAAGAAAAAAAAATACATTCTATCTGAATATGACCACTGTAGCAAATGATAACAATTAAAACAGTTTTCAAGAAACGAAGACTAAAATTTATACTATATATACATATATATGTCTATGTTGCTTTATCTAGAATGCAGTTCTAAATGAACATTGGTGAAACTTTATACTCAGATTTCTGCATCTGTCTTTGTCTTGTACCAAAACCAAAACCTACAAACAAGTTTATATATAAGCAGTTATCCTATTATCCAGTAAATGAGCCTCCATCCAACACTCAAATAAGTGTTCTACATCTGAGACTTTAACTGTGATATGGTCAGATTATGGATGTGAGGGCGATCTGGCTGCGACATCTGTCACCCCATTGATCTCCAGGGTTGATTCAGCTGATCCGGCTGGTGTCTGAAGGTGTCCCCTTCCTCCCTTACCGCTGCACGTGCGTCCCTCCCGAAGCTGCGCGCTCGGTCAAAGAGGACGACCACCCCCGATAAAGAAGGACCGTTTCCCGGTCAAGGGTGTACGAGTAGCTGCGTTCCCCTGCTAGAACCTCCAAACAAGCTCTCAAAAATACTTACGGTCAAACACACTAAAATGTTCCTCCAAGGAGCTGGTAGGCAAATGAACAATTTTCTTCAGTAGTGTCCCCTTGACAAAATAATAAAATAAAAACAAGTCACACAGTGTGTTTGGATATGCTATAAAGAAATATTTACTGTAGCTTTAAAATCCTACTAGAAATTATTTTTAGGTGTTTATTAAAAAATATCAACCAAAAAGTCAACCTGAAAAGGCTACATATTCCTTGACTATAACTTGATGATATCCTGGGAAAGTAAAAACTATGAAAAGAGAATGTTTTCTGGGTGTTAGGGAGGAAAGAAGAGTGGATAAGTGGAACACAAGGGCCGGTAATTTAGCTCAGTGGTGCCACACCTATCCTGCAAACACGAGGTCCTGTGTTCAATAGTGGGTACTAGAAAAAAAATAAATAAATAGGTGGAACACAAAGAATTTTTACGGTAATGAAAGTGTAATAGTGGACACTTATCAGTATACATCTGTCAAAACCCATAGGATATACAATATTAAAAATGAGCCCTACATTAAGTGTGAGTTCAGGACTTTGGCTGATAATGTCAATCAAGGCCCATAAAGTACAAGAAATGAACCATGTGGTATGGGAAGCTAAATATAAAGCAGGGGATATATATGAGAACTCTGCATTTTTCATTCAGTTTTGCTGTGGTCCTGTGACAGCACTAAAGGATGTTTTTAAAAGTAATTTTTTAATGTGACCCAATTATGGGCCAATGCTGTAAAATTAGTGTTTATTTTGCACAGGACAATGATAACCAGAGGCAGACAAATTTTCTATAAGACCTGCTGCTGTAGAAAAGCACAGTGTGGGCCAACATGTCAAGGCCCACAATCAGCAACTGAGAAGATTCTTCATTCATTCATTTTTCTCATCATCCACCAGGCCGGCTATGACCTTTCAACCAAATAGCTTCTTCTCCCTTTCTGCTTGCAGGAACAAAAAGCTTCAGGCAGAATACAGTGTTGGCAAAGTCCAGAAATGTTGACACAGTTTAAGCTCCTTCTGTAAAATCAATCCCCAAAGAGCCCCAGTCTCCTGGGCCTAATACAAACACAAAGTTGCTTTAACAGATTAGAAAAGAAACTTGAAGAAGAGCCTTAGCAAACCCTAGGATCCCCAGGTACCAGTTTGGGGCTCTTGGCAGCGAGTTACTGAGATGCAGGAGTTGGAGGCCCCTAAGAGCCAATTAGCAAAATAAGTCAGTGAGGGAGTGAAAGTGATTCCAGCAAGTGACAATTAAAAGTGAGTGGGTCCCACAGCACCAAAGGATAGTAACTAAACTCTTGCATCAGCCAAGTCCTAGTATCAGTTCTCTGAACAGGAGAGAGCAAAGGCAATGGGTGAGGAAGGGCAGTAGAGACGTCCCATGCTCTGCCAGGCTTCCACTTCCTGTCCCAAGTGTATGCACTCGGGACAAGTACAAGTGGTATTTCTTGATTAGTCAGATAGAAAACCACAACACACTAGGACAGAGATGAGACAGGAGATGTGTACCCTACAGCGTTAGCTAGGGGGCAGCAACACAATCACCTTGTGACCAGCTGAAAATCAGGCCTATCAAGCCAGATCACACACGACTCATTGTCCTTTGTGTTGAACAGTTAAGCCTCCATCACTACCCTCTCTTCCCTCCCATACTTATAAAACACCTGATCTCAAAGCATGTTTACAAACACCTCTTTAATTTCCATAAAATCACTTTTTCCAGATATGTATTGGTTTGCCCTCTAGACATTGACAGGCATTCATGCTGATAGTCAAGATTTGCCAATGATCACCAAGGCAGCATTATTTGTACATTTGAAGCAATAGCCACTATAATTACATACACAGAGAATATCTCTGGATGGCAACAAAATGGAATAGTTACTTCAGAAAGGGAACTGAGGAACGGGACAAAAATAAAACATTCTCAGGCCGGGGAGTTAGATCAATGGTTCCAGCACCTGTCTTGCAAGCGCAAGGGCCCGGGTTCGGGTTCAATCCCCAGTAACAACATACAATACTGGGCATAGAGACTCACCCCAGCAATAATAAGTACCACATACCACAGTGCCGGGCGTGGTGGCTCACGCCTGTAATCCCAGCACTCGGGAGGCAGAGGCAGGAGGATTGCTGTGATGTGAGTTGGAGGCTGAGCTCAGGGCCAGCCTGAACTACAAAAGCGAGACCCTGTCTCAAAAAATAAATAAATAAATAAATAAAAAGAAATGTTCTCTCTGTATGCTCTTTTGAAACTATTCAATACTACACCATTGTATATAAAACTTATTGAAATGAAATGAAAAAGAAAGCTACAGTTAGGGAAGAGATGACCACAACCCAGCTCTTCCCCATGAAAGGGAAGCTACAATTTTCTTTCTCCTGTATCCGTCCAATTATGCCCCACTCTGTCAACCCATATACACATTCATGCACAACTTTGTATGAAAATGTTCCCATATTTACCTGGGAAAGGTCCCAGGATTCCTTGGTGCCCGTGTGGGACTCTGCATCAGCTTCGTCCTGTGCTCTCCAAGTGAAAGCACACAAGCTTCTCTGCCAGAAGCTGAGAGTTCATGCAAAAGCCAACCCACTCCGAAAACCGAAAATCTGACTCTGGCTTATAGGTACAAGGATTCCCACAACACAGTTTCCAGTGGGAAAACAAAAATAGGATCTTTACAGTAATATTTTTTTAATTTTTTAATTTTTATTAGTTCATTACATATACACATCATGATTGCACTCCATAATGGGGATTTGTACCAGTATAAGACACAATTTAATTCTCATTTTTTCCCATAGCCCTACCCACCCTACCACCCCCCCATATACATAAAATTTGTTTCCTTACTTCTTTGTTACAATCTCAACATTTTCCCCCTTCTTCCTGTTTTACACTGAGCATTTTCTATTTCACAATATATAACATACAATTCTAGGACTCATTTAATATCTTAATAAAAAGTTAACACTATACCAGAAAGTATCGAGATTAGAGAATGAAGGTCTTCTCCGCTTAATCAGTTAGCATTTCTTTCCTACTGGGACAGTCTTTTTACTTTCTCTGTAACTGAAATCTTCCTCTCTCCAATTTGTTTACACGTTTAAAAACAATCATAATAAGGTGAAGCTAGTAATTGGAATAATAACTATTATTCTGCCTCAACTGGTTTTTTGTTGTTGTCATTTTGGTTTTGTCTTTTGAGAACCAGGGTCTCTCATGTAGTAGGTGAGCCCTATTCCACCTAGCTACATCTCCAGTCCCTGTAGGTGGTTATGCCAAAGGTAAAACAAGACACTAAAGAAGCAAGGACAAATTGTTTTTACATAATTAAGTTTATTGGTACATTTTAGACATACAATCACATTCATCATAGGAAATTTGTACCTGTACCTGATAAATTTTGATTCTTATTTTCCCCCTTTATCGTACCCTCCCCATAACCCCTCTTCCCCTCCTTATTTACAGAAATTTTATTTTCATTTTTTTCTTTCTTATTTTTTCTTCTTTTCTCTTGTGGGAGAAAGTAAGGAAGGGAAAGGAAAAACATGACAATTTTTTTTTTTTTTTTTTTTTTTTGAGACAGGGTCTTGCTTTGTAGTTCAGGCTGGCCCTGAGCTCAGCCTCAAACTCACATCACAGCAATCCTCCTGCCTCTGCCTCCCGAGTGCTGGGATTACAGGCGTGAGCCACCACGCCTGGCACTGTGGTATATGGAGCTGATTACTACTGGGTGTGAGTCTCCACACCCAGTATTTACCGGGAATTGAACCCGGGCCCTTGCTCTTACAAGACAGGTGCCAGAACTACTGAGCTAAATCCCCAGCCCCAACAAATCTTAATAAGTAATATATTGTAGCATTGGGAGAGTCTAGCATGATTTGACCTGAACTTCCCTTTATTGAGAAGTGACTGAGTGGTCTACAGAGACAAGAAGCGGTGATGGGCACTGAGTCTGAGAAGCAAAAAATCCAGACGCAGGAGGGCTGGTCCCCATGAAAGCCAGGTGGGTTTAACTGGCACTTAGCAAAAATAGACTTCTGTTCTCCATGGAGACCAGACAGACCTTCTCTTCAGGTGTTGGCTGGAAAAACACAAAATTCTTTTGAGAGTCTGTAGGTTTCTCAAGCAGGCGCTTTTATAAGAGACTAGGGTCATGCGAGGGAGGTGGCTCTGAGAGTTAGAAAGTACTCCAGTGTTTTGTTCAAGGCTTCATAGGCCACGGCTGCAGAAAGAGCTCTGACAATCCTGGCTAGAGTTTGACAGGGGAGAAACAAACATTCTCGCTTAGCTGACATTTAGCAGATACAGCTGTAAAACAGGGACATTACTACGGATCTCGAGGAACTCTTGTGAGGATTAAATGAAGACCCACGCCCAACACACAGTGCAGGACAAGCAGAGAGAAGGCACTTAATTACTTTGGAATTGCAGCTGGAATTTCCCAGGCATCCTGACTAGTTTATACTCCTCTCCATTAGGGTAACCTGATCTTCCAGTCCTCTGCTGCTTCAGAAGTAGGCTGTGCTGCCAACAGCACATCCTTCTCAGATGCAAATCTGGCCACCTAATTTCTTGTTTTATACCCTGACAACTCTGCAATGCCGGGAAGACACTACTCAACATGGCGCATGGCCGCCATTTTGGTTCATTTACCTCTACTACTTCATTCTTGCCTTTTTCTTCCAATTCTAATACAAAGATTCCCTATCTCATTCTTAATATCTGGAAACTCCTATGATCTTTTTTATATCTCATTGCCTTTGTACAAGTCTTCTTCAAGTGCTCATTACCCTTCAAAATTCAGTTCAAATATTTTCTTGAGCTCATCTATTATGAGCAAAGGTAGACTTGAACGTGTCGGGTCCTGTTCCTGAGTGCTACTCATCTGACATCGAATCACGGGTGGGGGTCATCATGAGGAGACAAAATGGTGGAGAAGCCTTTATTGCCAGCGCTCTCAGCACTTATATACAGCTCCACTTCCTTGTTCTCAACCGCCCCAAACCAGCCTTACAGGGGGCAGTCTGTGTCTCTGCTTTCCCTTAATCACTGTGGCCCAGAGGGGCCCGCTGTGTACGTGCCGCCTTGCACTTCCTTTATGGAGCTGGCGTTGTTTAGCCTCAGGGGACTCCACATGTCCCCCCTTCTCTTTAGACACCGAAAGGGCTTGACCAGTGCCTGTCTTAGGTTGAGGACGATGCACTTCACTGCTTACCCATCATCGGGTGTATCAGCGGCGCCGGCGGATACCCCTGTCTTAGGTTGCTAGTGCTGCATCTCCTTCTTACCTATCTTTGACTACCTGGCCATCATACTGAGGCAAATGTAGGAGGAAGGGTTTCCAACTTCCATTGCCACGAGGGCCTGATGTACAACATGTAGCTGTTGGTCATTGAATTATGAAGAAAGAATAGGGTGTGAGCGGAATGCAGGGGTTATTTGCTGAAAAATTAAGGCAGGCAATAGCAAAACAGAGCATGTGGGCCAATTGGAAGGCCTCTGTGGTATTGGTCAGCGTGCCATCAAAAGAGACAATGGCCCTGCCCATGTTTGCGTTGGTTGTGAGATGGAGGAGAAGAAGAGGGCGTCAATCCCTGCTGGCTGAAGAATCAATGTGTTCTGGACAAACGGCCATCTTGTCTTGCTCTCTGGGCTTGCGAACGGGATGCACAAGATGAGAAGGAATCCAAACAGGAGCATCAGCATCTGTTGGATAAACACAAACAGAGCCCCTGCTGGCCACCAGCATGGGGTTAGGGCCTTTCTATGTGCCAGTTAAAATATCTTTCCACATGACCACAGGAAGGTTTGAATCTACCCATGGCTTTACATGTCTATCCATTGCAGCATTTCCCAAATTATCTGTTGTCAAATAGTTGAGTATCAAAAGCACTCAGTGGAGTTGATTAGGAGACTGAGGTAAAGACAGAGGACCCCCTCGTTGCTTTTCTAAGTAGTTTTTTTAAAGTTTGGTTGGCCCTTTTTACAATTCCCTGTCCAGTGGGGTTATAAGGAACGCCAAATTTATGTTTAATGCCCCACTCATGAAAGAAACATTCTAGCTGTTTGGAACTGTAGGCAGGGGCATTATCAGTCTTAATAGCCCTGAAATTGGACACCCGAGGCGCCTTCTTGTAAACAGGAAGCCGGGCAGGGAAGGGCAGTAGGCTCTGGGCGCCATCTTAGGTGCACCTCTTGAAAATGCTGATAGCGCATCTTGTCTAGATGCCTCTGTTTAAGATCTTTCAGCTTATTTCTGGTCTCTCTAGCAGCCTCTTCTAAACGCGCAACCTGTAGCTGCTCCTCTAGTTTCTCTATCTCTTGCTCTAGCCTATTCTCCTCTGCTTCACTGTCTGTCCTCATTGTCTGTGTGAGTCTGTAAATCACTCTTCCCCCCTTGTACCGCTGTCCAGGTCTGGACCGCGAACTTCACGGAGGAGACCTCCGCGCCGCCTTCGCAATCTTTCCCTGAGCGAATGTCTCCTTCAATCTTTCCCATTTGTACTTCCAGTTTTTCCCCATGCTCTAAATCTAAATCCTGAAGTGACTATTGGGAGACCTCCTCTTGGACATCTTGGAGGGTCCTCTCACTATCCTCGAGGGCCTCTTTCACTTTTGCCTGGTTAGTCCAGAGCGCATCGCGCACCAGCCTCCAGAGGGAGAAGGCAGCCACGGGGAAAGAGTCTGGGTCATCTCTAAGAGCCTTTTGGAGATCATTTTTGACATGGTCCCAGTCAGACAACATAAGGCTTCAACCCTGTCGAAATCAAGGACTGAAATGATCAACAGTCTCTACCAGTAGCGAGACACTGTCTGCCTTAATAGGAGTGTCATTTTCTTGTAGGAGGAGGCGGACCTGCCACTCCATAACCTGTCTAGAGTGGGAGGACCCCATAGCAAGACGGTCCTGAAATCAATACACCCCTACTTACTGTGCTGGCCCGGGGTGACCCAGTGGCAAGTCCTCACAATGCCAGATCTCAGTGGGACCTCCAGTTGTCAGGTCCCATTCCCAAGGGCTTCTCATCTGGCATTGCACCACGGGTGGGGGTCATCACGTGGAGACGAAATGGTGGAGAAGCATTTATTGCCAGCACTCTCAGCACCTATATACAGCCCCACTTCCTTGTTCTCAACTGCCCCAAACCAGCCTTATAGGGGGCAGTCTGTGTCTCTGCTTTCCCTTAATCACTGTGGCCCAGAGGGGCCCGCTGTGTATGTGCCGCCTTGCACTTCCTTTATGGAGCCGGCGTTGTTTAGCCTCAGGGGACCCCACAGAATGTATCTGTCCTTATACTCTCAGGGTATTTATAACATTGCATTTGAATTGTCTATTTTCTGTAGGCTGTGAGCTTTCCAAAAGCTTCTTACTTTTGAAACCATAGCTCCTAGATTAATACATAACAAAGAGTGCTCAATAAATTTACATGGAAGTTGAATGATCTTTTAAAGACTACTTGTTGTTCCTATAGCAGTTTATTATTTCAGTGCACTAACCTACCTAACAGGAAGAGCAACTACCAGGGCAGGAACCCCCTTCCATAGTCTCTTCCAGCAAAAGAATTCTTTCAAAGTCATTACTATTCTGCATTCTAGGTGTCAACATCCTTTATAGTAGTTTATATCTTACCTTCTATCCCCAATCTAGCCAGCCAAGTTTGTTACTGTATCAGGCTATGTCCTATGCTGAAGAGGTATGTGACAATGTCTACCTCTCAAAGGTAAACATGAATTCATGTCTTTCTTGAGTTCAAATCATATAAAGAAGAAATTGTAATTCAATCGTTATAGTATACTATATAAGTACAAAGTTCTATATCATTCCCTAAATATTATTTCCCTAAAAGTTTTTGTTTTCCCAGTGTCAGATGCCCTTTTATACTTCCTATCAAACATGAATATTTATGAAGTACTCAGTTATAAATATAAAAATGCAAATTTAAAACAATAATCATATTGTGTATCAGACATAAAAACCATACACAGCCCATGAAGTAAGAGGCATTCAGTGAAACACCTGAAAAGTATAAATCAGTGTACTTTTATGAAATGCCAGTTAGCAAGTCTATCAAATTAATTTCACTTCATAAAATTAACCCAAAAGAAATGCTTCCAGGGCAGGGAATTTAGCCCAGTGGTTCTGGCGCCTGTCTTGCAAGCGCAAGGACCCAAGTTCGATCCCTGGTAACCACATACCATACTGGGTGTGGAGACTCACACTCAGCAGCAACCAGTACCACATACCACAGTGCTGGGCGTGGTGGCTCACGCCTGTAATCCCAGCACTCGGGAGGCAGAGGCAGGAGGATTGCTGTGATGTGAGTTTGAGGCTGAGCTCAGGGCCAGCCTGAACTACAAAGCGAGACCCTGTCTCAAAAAAAAAAAACCTAAAAAAAAAAGAAATGCTTCCAATGCATATAAAAATTACATGCATGCATTAATTATTCATAATTTTAAAAAGCCAACAAAGAATGACTAAACAAAAGATGCTATGTCCATTAACTGAAAACTTAACCATTCTAAAATAACATGGTAGATGTGTGTTAACTGTCATGGAAAGATGACCATCACATATAAAAAAGAAATTAAGACAGGATTTGATACAGAACTGCTACAAAATAACATTGTTGTATTTCACCAAATCACTACTTTTGTTACTAAAAAAGTGAGGAGACCAAGAAAGGAGTTAGGGAGAGAGAAGAGAGGGCAGTAAGAGGAAAGTAAAAAGAATTAGGGTATCTGTGAACATGAACCAGCTCCCCATGAATGCAACCATTATGTACTGCAAACGTACTAAAAAGATACAATATTTAAATTTTAATTCGGTAATTTAAATTGAACAGAATTTCATGGGGGAAGGGGGTCTTGGGTTGTTTTGGTTTTTGGTTTTTGAGACAGGGTAGTTTAGGCTGGCCTTGAACTTGCAAGAGATCCTCCCACCTCAGCCACCTGAGTACTGGGATTACAGGCATGTGCCACCACACCTGGCCATAAATTATTGAATTATAATCTGAGTGTTAAAATTAAACAGAAAGGAATGATTCCTTTAGAATCAAAACATCAGTTTCCCTAAATATTTTCCAAACAAGAAACTCTCTTGCATATAGAGCCAGGATTATAATAGGGTTTTCTGGAAGAACTGACATAGTTAGCAGTGGAAATGCCAATCAACAATGAAGTTATTCACAGGACTATTTCTCATTATTCCACATGCACACCACAGAAATCATCTGCTTCCTACCCAAAATTTGGCAGCACCATTATGACAGCTTTATTACTCAATTTATTTCGTATTAGCACATAAATTTCCAAAGGGTAAAAGATAAGATCCAGGGCTTTGTGAAGAACAGAGAAGAAAAATGGGAAATCTTGTTAAGGACCCACTTTAATCCTAGAAAAAAACTAATTATGCAAGTAGGTATGATCTTACGTGCTAAAGAAAAATCAGGGTTTGGGGACCCAAGAACATTCCAACTCAAACTCTCCTTTATTCTATTTGGAAATTCTAAGTGTACTGATGAGACATTTAAAACTGAATAAGGCCTTAGGAGAAAATAACAGCGAGTGTTTGACTTACAAATATCCTAAGCTGATTCTGAAAGGCTGTTTTTTCATGTTTGGATCTAGAAATGCTTTCAGTCTACCTAGATTCATGCTCAACCCACTGCTCCTCACTCTGAGTAACCAGCTGTAGAAGAATTGTGAATGATAGAGAAAAGCTCCACTGAGTGATATTAGAACCGAATATAAAAGCAGCTGTTTCTCGACATATGCCCTTAGTTACATATCTAGCAGTCTTGAAAAAGAATTCACCTCAGCAGCACAGACAGTTCAGTTTTGGGAGCTCCAACAAGAACTTCTTTACCATTGAAATTTCCATGCCCAGCAGTATGGCAGATATGTCATCATGGATGGTTCATTCAATTAACGCAACTAAAATATTGTGTTGAAATACCCAAAAGACAACAGTAAGCATGGAAAAGGAAAGGGAGCAAAATCATCCATTCACAGCAGTGACTAGATCATGGAGTGGGACAAAAAAGGGCTTCCAAGCTATCACTCATGTTCATTTTGAAGATAGGTGGGCATTACACTGGTATTCTAATTATTCTTTAAACTATGCATACATACATACTTTGAATACTCATTTGTACATATTGTTCCTGTCTAGTTACCATCTACTATTCTTTATACTTTCTTTCTTTCCCTACATAGAATATGTCAAAGCATCTCAGGACCCCAATAAAAGAGGAGCAGTTATTGATCTCCTCCCTACTGTCTCTAACACTCATCGCCACTATTCCCCAGCTGCTTCAGGCTCAAGATTTTATGGGCCCACAAACTCTTGTTCATTCTCCTTTGATCACATTCCTCAATGTCACTAGAAACCAGATACAAGGTTCTCCGAGTGGTATGATGGACCTAATATTAATATAAACACTCTCTGTTATCACAGATTCCTCAGTGCAGCCCCAAAGTGTGTTTCTGCAGTTACAGCATACTGGTTACTGGTTACTTACACTGGCTTTAACTTACCTATGGCATGTGATGTTAAAGATATACTCAGAAAGTTAGCCTTTCTGGCCTGAAAGAATGGACTTCAAATTTATATCTTGTCAGATTCAGCCTTTTTAACTTCTTCAGAAAAACAAATATTTAGTTTGTAATATGTTTTCTGAGCTGTCTTGTGCATTTGCTATAAATTTCCCTCAGTGGAACTCAAGTCACTGAACGAGAGCTGAACAGGTCCAGACCAGGACAAAGACCAAAGCTATATGCTCAAAACAGCAGGTACTTAGAAGAAGACATTTTCCAAATACATCCATATGCATTAACATTGGAACAGCCATTCACTGGTTATTAAGCCTCATTCACGTTTATTTTTCCACAAAAAATACTGAGAAAGTGTTATAAAATGTATCATTAGAGCCTAAAGAAGCTGAATATCTAGCTTTCTCTGGTCTTCTGGGCCTAGGAACACTGTTAGAATAGCACTGACCCATCATCTTGGACTACGGGGCAGACAGCCCCTAGGGATGATGAAATGGGAAAAAGGAAAGAAAACTGGTCTTCAGCAAATTTCTGGAGCTATCAATGTGCTCTGAGATATTTCCAGAAAACAATTTTTTGTATAAAGACCAAATGGGGAGATTATTCTAATAGATTGAAGAGATGTTAAAAGTAAGAATCCAAGCCAGGAAAAAAATAAAGAAGACGAAACTATAGCACATTTTTTTTCCAAAAAACTTTAATTCTGTTTCAACCCCAAAGAAGGGGCAAAACTTAAATTTTTGAAATAAAAATAAAAATTGCTCCAAAATTAAGCCATTAAAAAGTTAAGCCCCCTTTCCTTAGCAATAAATACTGAACTGATATATACATACTAGACTCAGGAAGGAGGCAAGGGCAAGAATCGCAGGGAATTTTTTCCCATGGAAAGATCCCAACACTTGCACCAAGGTTATACTCTGCTTAAAAGAGACAGCAGTTGAAGAGGCAGGAGAGATACACCAAGGACAGTGTGGCCCAGGAGTGAACTGGACCATGACTGGGAAGAGTTAAGACATCCAAGGATCTTCCATGGCAAGGGATGTCAGGAAAGTCGCCATTTAAAACACATTCTCCACCCATCCCAGAAGAGTCACTGGTGCGGCTGATCCAGTGGCTAAGTGCCTTGAGCTTTTCTCCACACGACCACTCCCCCCGTAGCACAAGAGTCGGGAAGGGTCATTCACACTGTGGTCGTGATGCCACTGTGGCAGCAGCCTGGCTGGCGGAGCCCTGAGGCTTCCCATTCACCACGAGCAAGAGAGGCGTCTCCACACGGACACTGGAAAAGGAGTAGTCCTGAAAGAAAAGAGAAAGAAGCTCACCACAGACCCTAAGATGGAAAAAAGTCCAGCATGGGGTCCACCACCTGCCACATTCTCTCCAACGTGCCCCTGTACGACTCACTTCTCTCTCTCACGCAGATAAAACTGAGCTGTTTTCAACAACTGGAAAGAAAATACAAAGCAAGCAGGGTAG